>RCHF01000085.1:0-83392 GCA_003987895.1 Neonothopanus nambi
TCATTGCGGGCGACGTTTGTATCAACGATCTTGCTGATGACGCTCAAATGTGAGTGCCAACATGCGACACGAGCGCGCGTGAGGATTCTGTAAGGTTTGAGACCAGGCGAATACGGGGTAAGACTGAAGTCTTCAGTGGCGCAGACGAGGGGTTCCTGGTAGATAGGCGCATCATCGAATGGACCTAGACCGGGCTCGACAGGAGAGGAGGGACCAGAGCCTGGCTCGGTGGATGGAACAGGCATAGAGCGCGGCTCAGCATAGACATTAAACTTAGCAAGGAAAGACAAGATCGAATAATTTGCACTTGAATTCAATGTATTCGACACTCGACCATCCGGAGGAATAGGCCACATAAACGGCAGCACCACAGGAGACCGAGACGCCGAAGGAGAAGGTTCTTCGCTCGGAGATGCTTGAGTGGAGTCCGAACTAGTCGCAGATGTCAAGTTTTGCTCTTGCTCCAAAACTTGTAAGCGCATCGCTTCTTTCCTCAGATTTTTCACGTTGTGCATAATCATCTTGACTTTCTCGTCTTCCATGGGGGTAGCTTCGACATACGTCCAATCAAGACCAAGATAAGTTCGCAGTAGTTCCATTTGAATGCGACGATCGTGTCTGCGAAGCAGTGATATTACATAGATGGATTCGGAGTAGATATCATGTTGTTCCAAGGATCCATTGGGATGATGAACAGTGGCAAAACGTGGAATGAGAGGGCCGCTTCCGAATTCAGGGTGGTAGATCCCCCATTGCTTGACAGAGAGGGGTAAAGGGAGTGATAGGACGAGATTAGAGAAGTCTCTGATATATGTATTGAGGAGTACCAGAGCTATGAGCAGCAAAGACACCAAATAGACGAGGACAAGAGATCGAGGAAAGCGATATGAAGTTCGAGAGTAGCAAGTGGCGCCAGCTGGCATAGTTCTTTGAAGCCAAAGTAAGGGCATAAAGAGCCATATCATTCGGTTAGGAGAAGGAGAGGTGAAACTAAGCTCAAGTTTCGCCTGTCACAGTTTGAGACGCTCTGAGACGTTTGTCACGAAAGGTCACGAACTGTCACGAGAGGTCACAAGAGCGTCACAAGGGTGTCACTGCTGTGACTGGTCCGTGCTTCGGGCCAGATCTGTGCAGGCGTCTACTCAGTCTTGCACATCTTCAACAGAATCTGAAAAGAACACTTGCTCAAGTCTCCAGCTGAAATGACAAAACACAGCAAGAATAATACGGCCTCATCTATCTTCTCATATGCAGAGTACAAGAAGCTAGATTATGGTACCAAAAAGGTACATTGTCGTTCTCGATTTTCATCACGGACCAACAGTTGAATTCACCCACAGCAACGCTTAGGGAATGAGTCTATGCGCCGCTTTGATGCATGCGCACTCTGCCTCAATCGTGCAAGAGAGCCATTAGCATGTAACGAAGGACATTTATTCTGCAAAGAATGCGTATACAAGGATCTCTGTGAGTACCCCTTGCTCGGTGCATGAAGCGGATAGAGTTGGACGTGTGCAGTAACACAGAAGAAGGACATCAAGCGACAAAAAGAGAAGCTGGAAGCACTGAAAAAGGAAGCGGAAGAGGAGAGGGCGCGCGCAAAGGAGGCCGCCAGAGAAAGAGTTTTACTTGAGTTCGAGAAGGGTCAACTTGGCCTTGCAGCGGCTCCAAACGCAGCGACGACTTCTTCAACCGAATCTAAGCAAGAATGTGCGTGTCAATTCGTTTCTCCATTGCCTTGTTCTTACGTGCTTTCAGCCAGAGGAACGAAACGAAAGTTCGAGTTTGATTCAAATACAGTCGAGAACCTTGCTCGGGAAGCAGAGGAGGCAGCTTTACGTCAGATTGAACGAGAGCAAGCCGAGGCGCTGAAACACAAGCTGCCCGATTTCTGGCTACCTTCGTTGACGCCTACGTATACATCGTCTGGTGCGCCCCGATCACTACAAGATGTCAAAGTACAGACGACTTGTCGCGGGGGAAATCCTGTTCATTCTCTTTCGTGAGTTCTATCACCATGATGATCCATTTTCAAGAGTTGATGATCGTGCTTTTTTTACTCTCAACAGCCTTAAGAACCTCGTTCCCGTCAAATTCACTCTGTATGATTCCAAGTCTGGCCCAGCGTCATCCAGCGTAGATTCCACACCTGCCGAAGGTTCTTCTAATAAGAAGGAAGACGTCCAGCCGATGTGCCCTTCATGTAAAAAGGCATTGTCCAATAACATTCTGATATTTTGTAAGCCAATTCACAAACCCATACTCCGGTGCTTTATGCTCATTTTCCCTACACAGTAATGAAACCCTGCGCACATGTAACGTGTAAAACATGTACGGATACGCTCGTTAAGCCTGCTAAGCAGTGTGTAGTATGCGATTCACAGCTGGGAAAAGGCGATATCATTGAGTTGAAGCGCGAAGGTTCGTCGACTTTTTATTTCCACGTCTATTTTAATCGTCGCTCATGCCGAAGTCCATAGGAACTGGCTTTGCAGGAGGTGGAATGGCCGAGACTTCCAAAGCGGGAGTTGCATTTCAAGGATAGGGCCCCTATTATTGGATGTACGAGAACAGTGGTTACCGTTATTTCGTCGTTTTGCTTCTGTAACCTTAGTCAAAAGTATTCAGGATTCTTTCTCGGGCACGAGAATGCGAGCTGGCGGAGTGAAACCCGTCACTGTGGCTTATGGCGCAGCATTGCTTCCCTTCATTCTCATGTTCAAAGCCGATATCACGGATTGTTATAATTCCAAAATTGCAGAGCTCGAGTAAAGGTAATTATAGAAAACAGGGTCGCCTCCGAGTTGCTCCCTTAACGTGGGGAAGGGGCAGGCAGGGGCAGGCCCCTATACGCCAGCAACGCATTCGGTTTGATCGCAGCCGGGAAGAGCGCCATGAGCGCCACAGTGTTTCTAAGGCTAGACTCTTCAAGCTTCACGCTTCACGGCTTGAAACTTGAAATTTTAGAGCTTTGAAGGGCCAAAAGAAAAAGTCACTTCCTTTCATTCAATTTCCTGTAAGTACATGAGTTGTTATATATCAAATGATCATATGACGTCAAAGCTGTTGCTATCGAGAGAAAACGGTAGTCTCCATTAGAGGAGTATGTATGTTCCGCTGGACGGCGTTCTTTGTATTCCAGAGACGCCTTTACGACTCTTCACGGCCTTCTTTTCCTCCACAGTAATTTCGACGATTGATCGACCCCTCGCAACAGCATTATAATTTCAACTTCTCGAAACCTCCCGATCACATAAAACAATGTCATGTGCTTGTTTTACCGCCGTATAAAGTCAACCACCCTGAGTAGCCACTTGACCCCTTCAATCATGTCCGCCAACTATGATATTCCCAACGTATATGGAGCTTTGCTCCTCGGCGGGCTCCTTGCTTCTGTGTACGTGTGCACACCTTCACGCCTCCTAACTTACATGAACATGCATTTCCAGATTCTCTGGCGTATTAGCATTGCAATGCAAAGTCTACTCAAAGACGTGTGAGTCAGACACGTTTCGTACGAAGGGAATTGTGAGTTTCTGCATGATCGCCTTTGAGCATTTCACGAATCGCATGATATCAAGGTTGTGGGTCTATGGTGGGGTCATTCAGCTTCAAGTTCTACATTAAGTAGACTCATTGGGATTGACAGGGTACTGGATGTGATACACACCGCGTTCATCTGGGCAGCACTGTGGATCTGGTTCATTAGTCGCTTTGGGAATGTGGAAGGAATAAACGATCTACCCATGTGTGTTAAAAGTGTTCCTTTAGGATTTGTGAAACTGAAGCTCGCCAATTTCATAGTACGATACCGGTACGTGTCGAGTGTCTTTAGATGCAACATTAGAGAGTTGACCTTCTCATCTGCCAGCTCTCCATATTGGTTACCGTAAGTTGTATCGTTCTATGCTCGTAAAACATATCGCTGAAGTCTTGTTTTAGGCAATCACAACAACAATTACACATCTCGTTTTCCTGTATCGCATTTATAGACGTAAGGATCCGCTATCATTCAAATGTGTACTTTACTAGATTGGGCGTCGTCTAGTTAGCAAAAATAATTTATGGATGACTATTCCAATTGTAAGTTCATCCCGCTAGAGCATCGAGATCCAATTACAAGCTAACTCTAACTTCTCTTCTGTAGCTTGTACTTGCGATCTTGCGATCTGGTGGGTTAATTTACTCTCATGATATCCATTTCATCACTAACCTTCGGATTTTCACCAATTGAAGTCTTTGCCTGCGGTAGGCCTTTGTGGGTCTTTGTATCAAGAAACGATCTAATCTACATTTTTTCCGTAGTAACTAGTGGCGAAATGTACGTCATCAGTTTCTCGTACTTAACGCAGAGATTGACGATGCGTCGCTTGTAGAATTCATCTTCAAACTCTGTCGCGTTTTAGGGCAGAATTTCAAGTAAGTAAAACCTGCATTGACGCTTGCTGGACATTATTCTCATTTCCTTTCAGTGGCTGTTCTCTCTTGGCCTCGCGCTTTCTTCTACGATAGATATTCTCATCACCACGATGATGATGGTGTTATTGAGGCAAAGCCGAGCCCGATCGCTAAGGTTCGCGCTAACTACTTTCTGCCTCAACTTGATCTATGCCTTGACCGGGAGCCTTTTTAGCCTCCATGCTGTTATTGACTCCCTAACACTCTACACGGTGGAAAATGGCGCTATTACATCGTCAGTATATAATATAGCTTCTTGCTTTAGGCCATGCTGATGTTTTCCCGCCAGAATTGCGACGGTTTTGTCAATGATATGTGTGAGTCACCTCGCTATTTATTCACTTTTAAATCTCGCTGATGTTGGTGACACGCACTGTAGTGGCTCACAATGAAAAATCTTATCTTTATGGGTGTCTACTTTGTAATAGCTAAACGTATGTGATGTCTCTGTGCTCAACATCCTAGTATATACTCACAGCCATCAGTATATGCCAATACCGTACTGGCCGTGTGAGTGCTTTTGAGCTTATTTCTTTTGCTGTGGCTGAATTTTGTTTCCTAGTTTGAACTCTCGTCAACACCTTCGTCGAACGCATGAAAGTACCTCAAGATCGAATGACGGAGTAATGGATCTCGAAGCTATACGATTATCAGAAGCGCGTGGCGGTCAGCGGCTGGCAGGTTTTCTGAGCCAGTCACGATCGGGAAGCAATCCTCCTCGCTTAGAATCACGAAGCAGGACAGACGACACAGCCGCCGAGCACGAAACGACCTTAAGCAAGGTGGAGGTGAACGTCAAGAAGACCGTACAATTCCACACAGATTACGACCCGAGTGAAGTTGATGACGCTGAATCTACTGCGGATGCAGTTTCAGAAGCTATAAAATTAGATTGACCTATATCTCATACGACGTAATTTATATCACCACTTATTTGAATATGTATATAGTGTAGACATATAACTAACTCACTGTAAAATTCCAAACGCATAGTAGTACATGATCATGATGAGCATCGAGACAAGTTCCTGAGGCATTTCTGCAAGTCCTGGCGAGAACAATGATCTCTGTTCACGCGGAGTCGGAAATCCAACCTTTGTTCGCGAAGTCTTCGAGCATATCTTTCGTCGATTCCTCCTTAGTTCTGAATTTGAGACCGAGCACATTCGTAATGTGCGACGAGTCAAAGTCTATCACAGGAGGTGGAATCTTGGAGCTTGGGAAACGGTTTGGAAGTGAAGGGCGAATTGCGTGAGCAATGTTAACTGCAAATATCATTTTGTTCTCAGCAAGGCTTGGAAGACACAGAGAGAGCGAGGTGGCTTACCAAAATCTTGCAAGCAGGCGGGTCCTGGAGTTAAATTAAGGTTTAGAGAGGGGTTCAGTTGAGTTGCATGACTCTCGTACCTGCCACGGCTAAGAATCGTTGATCTTTCGCATCTTCCACCGTCAAGGCTAAAGCATGCGCCTCAGCAACATCTCGCACATCGACCCACGCTTTATCTTGAGTGATGAGTTGCTCCTCGTTCATACCGCCTTGTTCCGGATCCACAAGAGCTTTGAACATCGGGTTCATGGACTCGTTCAAGTGGGATGAACCATGAACCTCATGCAGAATAGGCTGTGTGATCACCAATGGTTAGGATAATAGCAACTGTAATGTGCGGTGGCTTACCCCATACACGTATCCAGGAAGGACCGTCACTAGGTCCCAGCCTACCGAAGCCTTCACGGTTTCATAGTAGTCCCATGCAGCCTTCTCTGCGAGAGATTTGGACGCGGCATACATGTGCATCGGGTGCGCATCCTTTTCTTTCTCTTTCACTTCGCTAACGGAAAAGTCATTCCAGTCCTTTTCATTGAAAAGGGATTTAACACCATCCAAACTGAAGACGGCAGCTATGGAGGACGTGACAACGACACGCTTCACAGATTGACTGGGAATTTTCCATTAGCACAAGAAGTCGGCGATTGTGCAGTAAAAACTCACCCGTGTTTGCTTGCACTCTTGAGCATCCCGACGGTACCGTTGACGGCAGGTAGGATGAAAGCTATCAAGTATAAGCAACTGTAAGTGTTTATCTGGGCACGGTACACATACCATCAGGATCTGTGCTGTTAAAGTGGAAAGGAGAAGCGGTGTGAGCAATCGCGTCCACACCCTTGACTGCCTCGTCGAATGCACCCTCCTGAATCGAACAGCTTTATCAGTAGAGAGTTCGATGAGTATGCGAGATGCTAGTATCCCACCTTCGTGATATCGTCAACTACGACGATTTCAAGCTTGTCACCATAAGACTTGAAAATGTCGGTGAGGTACGTTCCCTTGCTGGCGGAGCGAACAGTGCCTCGAACAGAGAAACCTTTCTCGAGAAGGCAACGAAGAAGCCAAACGGCGACGTAGCCATTCGCGCCAGATACGAGGATTTTACCACTTGTGATAGAAGGCATTTTCGTTAGTACTGTAGATTGTAGGGTTTGATTTTAATTTGCTGGGCGAGTTGACTGCCATTATATAGCCAGGAGTCTAGCAATTCAGGGCTTTATTTCATAGGACGATCTGAGGGCCCCGATGTAGACGCTTGATTAATGATCATATTGAGGTATACTCCTACAAAGTTGGGTTTAAACCGGGGTCGACCGAGGGCGAAAGCTATCGCATCATTGACACGGGTTCGATGTTACAGGCTTGACCGAGGCCGAGCTCTTCGGATTGGCCGAGAAGACTGGATCCTACTGCGATACTACAGACTTGTCCGAAGCCGAAACATATTGTGAGACCCAGAGTACGCCAGTTACTATTCTCGTATCATCGACATATTCCGCCGGATCGTATTTAGCTGCATCCCTTGACAGTCCAAACTGACGCCCGTCCGGTAGAGATCGGGACTGGAGAGCTCGAAGATGCCGAGCTGTTGACGCGTTCAAGATGCAGAGTCTGTAGACAAAAATAGAGATGCTACATAGAACGCCAGGTAGCTGATTAACAAACCGCAAAATGTATAACTTTAAAACTCACATTGTGTGTACGAACGTGACTTTGTCTCCCTGTTTCAACAGCCCACGCTGCAAAAGTAATGAGTCAAGGTGGAATGCAGTATTCACTCTGAAAGTCAGTTAAGTGGCAGGGCGTTTAAGTTTCTGTGTAATCCGAGTCAGCCAGCATTCGAACAACAGGGAAGTTCAGGGGAAGTTCGCACTGCTCAAACGTTAACAGCAATGAGTCATAATGCATAACAGGTCATAGCCACGGTCTCGTGATCTTCCGGTATGAGTCTTGAGATTTACATGTCCGAGTCTTTCCCCATTTGTTTCTCTCCCGCCACATACGGTCCTACATAATGGCAAATGCTCTTCTTTCTCTCCGTCTTCCAGTAAATGTAGCAGCCCAAACGCCACGGCTGCGTATGCTTGCTTCTGTTGTGGCGAATTGCAGTACTCTCTTCTTACGATCCTCGACCTAGCATTTCGCTCTGCTTCATAGTTACTCTGGCCCGTCCTCGCTGTTTCGTCTCGCGATAACGCTTCCTCACTATTGAAATTTCCTTGCAGTCATGTTTTAGCTTTGCCGATGTCATAATGACCTATCTGTCAAGTCCATATAGTCGCTCGTGCTTTTCTCTCTCGTCCTATCCTCCTTACTCTTACTCCCCGAATCCGACATGGTCGTGGCTCCCACCATCATGGATTTGCAGTCCGGCGCCTCCTGTGTGGCGACTACCATCATGGACTTACAGTCCAGCGCCTCCTGTATGGCCAACACCGTCATGGGCCTTCTGCTCACCTCCCTTCGCCACCCGTTCTCCATCTTGGACTACAAGCTCACCGCTGCCTCCGCAGATGTGCAAGATCCATATTCATCCTTCCCTTTCTTACAACCTAGTAGACCCCACAGTCTCCAGACTTCAATGGGATATTATCTCACCTCCGGAGCTTGCTAGAGAGCTCAGTGGCAAGGGTATCTTACTTCCCGTCAAGCTCTCGGACGAAGCATTGTATGCGACGGAAGGCGGAGACATAACAGAGATATGGATCGAATCAGATAATCCCTATCTTCAAGCTTGGATCTACCAGTGGGGTCCCATCCGGCTTCGTAGAACTCCTGCTGAACCAAAGTTCTCTATCAGAGATGTATTAGATGGGATACGAAAGTATCTCTCTTTTCCACTTACGAGGGCTGAGATGAAGGGATTGTTTGAGGGTGGCGCTCATCAGTCTGGTGTTTCTGCCGGCGCGATGTTGATGAAGGCGAGGGCGATGAGAGAGAGGGATGAATTTGAGTGGGGAGTGTGTAGTACTGATTACACAGAACGAGGTTTTAGGAGAAGCGACGTGCTTGGATCGTATCGTCGCTTTCAAGGTATGAGACTTGCTTTACAGCCTGGTGGGACGTGGAAGGTGCTCTTGGGTGTATTACCTGGACAAGTACCACGATATATATGAACATTTTCATATTACTTATCACTATCTCATGTTCTCGGGTGATCTTGGTTGGATTTTTCTAGTACGTACATATGGTTTATCACAGATATGAGGCCTACGTTTATATATGATTCGCTCGTATACCCATACCCACAGTACACCTCCTTTACTGTTGTATAATATCCCCGTTCAGAATGGCAAGCTACCTTCGTATGGTTCATCCACTTTACCTGCCTTGTGTATTTTGGTTGAGTAAACCAGGCTACCAGTGCCGCGACAGATCTATAATTGAGTCTCTGACTGACAATTGGAATGCAGACATATATCATACCTTGCTTTTCATTGTTATCCATCATCCTGTTATCGTCATAGTCATCGTTGTCATCACTTGGCATGTTGATTGACCGGACATTGGTGTCTCGGCTTCATCATCCTGATTGTCCCCTGTCTCTCCGCAGACCCTGGTGCTGAAAACCCCACCGACGAAGTAAATCAGTCCCCCGATGGTCCGGATCGTCCCAGGTCCGTTTCTGTCAGCCACTGTGTAGTGGGTATGTGCGCAAGGGGTGACGACTGATGTTTAGGTTTGGCGAGCTCTTCGGATTGAGGTGCGCGCTCGATTCTACTGCGATGCTACAGACTTGTCCGAGCTCGAAATCTATTGTGAAGCCCAGAGTGTATGAATAGCCAGTTACTGTTCTCGTATCGTCGACATACTCTGCCGGACCGTATTTCGTCGCATTCGTTGACGCCCAAACAATACTAGTGACGACCGTCCGGCGGATATCGGGACTGGAAAGCTCGGTGATCCTGTAGGTGATGCCGAGCTGTAGACGCGTTCAAGTTGACCGTCCGGGGGATATCGGGGCTCAAAGATCCTGCAGGTGATGCCGAGCTGTAGACGCGTTCAAGTTCCAAAAAATCAAAAATATATATGCCACATACAACGCCGGGTAGCTGATTCAACATTGTCAGTGATTAACAAATCGCAAAATGTATGATGACTCACATTGCGTGTACGAACGACACTAGTCTTGTTTCGACAGCCTACGCTGTAAAACTAATGAGTCAAGGTGGAATTCAGTATTCACTGTGAAAGTCAGTTGAGTGGCAGGACGTTTGAGTTTCTGTGTAATCCGAGTCAGCCAGCATTCGAACAGCAGGATCTATAGCACATTGTAAGAATATGAAGGATGAAAAGCGGTGTTCTTGAACTTACGCCGGTCGATTTTGGTAACAAGGAAGCCCAAAGAAAGCTCAGACTCGGAGAAAAAGTGCTCAAGTGACAGCAATGAGTCATAGCCACGGTCTCGTGATTTTGGTCTCCTGAGTCCTGTACGTGACAGGTCCCGGTATGGGAATTACAGTACTTGTCGGGGTCTTTCCCCATTTGTCTTTCTCTCCCGCCACATCATTTCAATGTCATCCTGTACCAAATGCGGTCGCGCCACACTTCTTTCTGTCGCCTTTCAAGTAAATGTGGCAAACGACACAGCCCAAATGCCACGGCTGCTTTAAGTACGCTTGCTTTTATGGTGGCGAGTCGAATCGTAGCACTCTCTTCTTACGATCATCGACCTAGCGTTTCGCTCTGCTTTATAGTTGCTCTCGCCCGTCCTCGCTGTTTTGTCTCGCGATAACGCTTTCTCAGCGTTGAAACATCCTTTCAGTCAAGTTTTGTCTTCGCCTACACCATAATGACCTACTTGTCAAGTCTATACAGTCGCCCATGCTTTTCTCTCTCGCCCTATCTTACTTACTCTTACTCCCCGAATGCGACGTGGTCGTGGCTCCTACCATCATGGATCTACAGCGCTGCACCTCCTGTGTGGCCAACACCATCATGGGCCTTTTACTCACCTCCCGTAGCCACCCGTTCTCCGTCTTGGACCACAAGCTCACCGCTGCCTCCTCAGACGTACAAGATCCAAGTTCACCCTTCCCTTTCCTATAACGCAGTAGACCCCACAGTCCCCAGACTTCAATGGGATATCATCTCCCCACCGGAGTTTGCTAGAGAGCTCAGTGGGAAGCACCTCTTACTCCCCGTCAAGCTTTCGGACGAAGCGTTGTATGCAACGGAAGGCGGAGACATAACAGAGATATGGATCGAATCAGATAACCCTTACCTTCAATCTTGGATCTTACAGTGGGGTCCTATCCGGCTTCGTAGGACTCCTTCCGAGCCAAAGTTCTCTATCGGAGATGTATTAGATGGGATACGAGAGTATCTCTCTTTTCCACTTACGAGTTCCGAGATGGAGGGATTGTTTGAGGGGAATGCTCATCGGTCTGGTGTTTCTGCTGGAGCAACGTTGATGAAGGCGAGGGTGATGAGAGAGAGGGATGAGTTTGAGTGGGGAATGCGTAGTACTGGTTACGCAGAACGAGATTTTAGGAGAAGTGACGTGCTTGGAGCGTACCGTCGTTTTCAGGGTATGAGAGCGGCGTTACAGCCTGATGGGACGTGGAAGGTGTTCTTGGGCGTGTTACCTGGACAAGTACCACGATATTTTTGAACATTTCTGTATTACTTATCACCTCTTCTCATGTTCTTGGATGTTTTTGGATGGATTCTTCTAGTACGTACATATGGTTTATCATGTCATGGCCTTGTGGGTACACGATGTGTAGATCATACGAACACGTACTTTAGTTCGTATGATCTACACATCGTGTACCCAGATATAAGGCCTACGTTTATATGATTCGCTCGTATACCCATACCCTCAGTACAGCACCTTTACTGTTGTATAATGTCCTCGTTTGTTTTCAAAAACTGTACACTTCTTGCTTCTGTATACTTTTTGCTTAATCTTATTAGTTACCAGCAACTCTCTTCCAAACGACGATTCTATCTTTCCCTTTGTGCGACTCATTGAGTATCTCATCGTTAGGGATCTGGTCCAACACAACCTCCCACCCCTCACCCAACATATCAACATAGTGCTGATAATTGCTGTAGAACGGCGGGCCACCTTCGTATGGTTCAGGTACAAGGGGGAACATCAAGGTAATAAGATGCCCTCCTGGTTTGATCGAGCTTCGCATTTGCGATGCCCAAGCGGGGCGCGTTGAGGGGCGGATTGCAACGAAGAAGCTATATAAGTATGAGGAGGAGCAATTCAGGGAAATTGTAGGTAGTAAGTGATTGCGGAAGGCATTTGTACAAGTCACATACGTATAATCATAAATCAAGTCGAATTTCTCCTCGGGAGGGACCGTCAGTTTGAAGAAATCTGCGGTTTTGAATTGGACTTTCGATGTTAGATCGATTCCGGAGCTAGCTGATTTCGATCGTAGGTGTCTTGGGAATGAAAGTGAGTATGTGAGCGTTCAAGGGGATATATACCCCCATCTGAGGACGACGGAAGCGCTTTACTCATATGTACTTACTCTTCGGCCGCTTCCATTGCGGTTGTTGAGACATCCAGACCGACCACGTCGTAGCCCAACTGCGAAGCTAGGTATACTGTATCATAGCCCTATGAAGTAAGTCCAAGTAAATCGATATTCGATTATACGGATGAGAAACATAGCAAAAGGAGGTGCCTACCCTACCGCACCCAGGAACTAACACTCGACCCTGCTTGGGTAAGGAAACTTTTCCCGATTCAATGACCATCTTCAACGGAGGCTGGACATCTCCTGAATCCCATGGTGTAACATTCTTTTGCCTGCGAACCCAAGAACATAATAGTGAGTCCCGGAAGCGATCCCAACACCGGAATCGAAATTTGAACTCGGAGTTGACAGTGAGCCACGCACCATGCTACATCCCAACTCTCCGGTTGATCAGTAACTATAGCTCTCAAATTCTCGATGCTTGGTCCTAAGTGTTATTCGAAGGGTTCGAGTGGTGAGTAGATGAGTGCGCGAGCCAATAAGCGATGGCGTCAAAGTGGCGTATGTTGAAGTCAGCGAGATAGATTCAGATAAGCACCAGCGAGGTTATCTACATACGATTATTGAAGTTACTGGCGCTCATATTGCAAGCTTGGGCAGAAAATGTCAGAGTATACATTCTCGGGGCTGGACGGAGGTACTAACCTTTTCAAAGTTTTGTCAAACTCGGCTGTGCACGTCTTGAAGTCTGCAGATCTGGGAAGTATGTTCGACTCGTGATAGAATTCCAAAGTGATTTACCAGAGTTCAGTGTGTACTATGTAGGAGAAAAGCCTAGTTTTATAAAGACCCCAGACGTCGACGTGCGTTCACTAGCCTGAGTAATCCACACGGCCTTCGGGCTTCCACTGACTCAATTGAAGTTCATCAGCTCGTGATGTTGGCAGCCACATATCCTGCACATATGCAATGCTGTATCTCTAATTTCGAATTCGAAATCTTCAGTTTGTTCTTCATCGTTTTAGGCGTACGAATATGCAAATGAGGCCACGAGACTTGGAGCAAACTGGCGCTCAGCGATTTCCGGGCCCATTCAAGCTCAACTTCAGTCTTTCATCTCATCACTCGGGCGTCTAGCAAAATCCTCTACGAAACCCTCAACCCCAGCCCTTTGCCCAGGGCATGAAAGAGACCCTTGACTGGTTTTGATGTTGCGTTGTATAGCAGCATAACAGTAACTGTATTGGATTAGAAAGGTGCGTCTTGCTAGACTCTATTGAGTTTCATGCAAACCCTTAACCCACAATTCAATGATTTATCATAAAAGAAAGCCTCATCGAATACCTCGGAATTTCACCAGCCTTCGAATTCTCAACCTGATCGCTTCGAAGAAATCGAACGACAAAATTCTATCAACAACCCCAGTGATCACCCCACGATCGATATACGATATACATAGTACACCAGTGATCAATGGATCCAAACGCGATTTCACCTCTCCCAAGTTCCCCATCTTCAGATCCTGACTTTAACTTTGCCGTATCCCCCGCAACCCCTCAATCAGAACGGTCAGAGCTACCACTCGATGGTGTAACCTCCCTCTCACTCCACCCAGACGAAGATGTCACTGCCGATGGTTTGACTCGGAGCGAATCCGATGTTCCGGAACGCAGACACACAGATATGGGCATGCCAGGGCTCGATTTCGCTTACACCGTTCTTCCCTCGCCAAAGATCACCTCTGAAATCAACAGACTATCGTCTCCTAGGGTTTTGAATGATGGGACGTTGTATACGGTTAGTATGCAGCCTAGTCAGGATCCGAAGTATCATAATCAGGATCGTGTGGTGACGGAGGAATGGGATTTGGAGAGCGGGAAGTGGAGGTTTAGAGCTGTTTTTGATGGTATGTGTGTTGGTTATCCCTGTTTCTGTTTATGAGATGGGTACATGGCCCTGAAAATATACGCGTATGCTGAGCTTTGTTTTAGGGCATGCAAATGGCGACGAAACAGTCGACTACGTTTATACAACCCTCCCATCCCAAATCAAATCGCTCCTCCAATCCATCCCCACCTCCTCGATATCCGAGGATAGCGTTTCGTCCATCCTTCGCAAAGCCATCACCGCTATCGACGACTCTATCTTGGAGGGTATCCTTTCCGTGTTTCCAACGGTAGAGAGTATCGAGAAATGCTCGGATGAGGAAATCAAAGCTATTGTGAACGACGGTAAGGATGGTGAGAGGGGGACGAATAATCTTAAAATGACGAGAGGGATGAGGGGTACGACGGTACTTGTCGTGTTAATCGGGCCAGAGGGAGGTATTTGGACAGCGAGTTTGGGAGATTGTCAAGCAGGTGAGCAGGCGTTTTTCTGTTTTCAAGTTGTTGCCTCTTAAACATGACTCGTGTTACGTGAATAGTTTTAGGAACGAAGCAGCCTTCAGGCGAATGGACCGCTACGCTGCTAAGTTCAAATCACAATGCGACGGAGAACGATGAAGTTGAACGTCTTAGAGCTGAACATCCAGGTGAAGAAGACGTAGTCTCAAAACAACGCGTTTTGGGACTTATTGCTGTTACGAGAGGTTAGTTATCCTTCTCATTCCCCTCCCCAACTCCCCACTCCACATGTTTTTTCGGGCTCGGACTGCAGCGCTGATTGTTCATTTCATCACGATCCATTCATGATCATCATTCCTATAGCCATCGGTGACTTCCTATTCAAACTCCCATCAATCTACACAACCCGTGTATTCGCAAACACCCTACCTGGCTTCGCCCGCCCTCCATCCCATTTCGAGAATACGATAAAGTGGTGTCTTACCCCTCCGTATGTATCCAATAAAGCGGATGTGAGGTATACTGTGTATACTCCGGGGAATAGAGGTACGTACCCACCCACGCATCTATCCTTCATCCTTTATCCTTCATCCTTTATCCTTGATTTTGTCATTCAATATGTAACGCTGGTACTGACGATCCTTTCCTTTCCCTTTCCTTCCTTCCTACTCACCATTCCCGTTCCTTGAACAGCATGCTTAATCATGTGCTCGGATGGATTGATAGACCTATACGCAGGAGAAGGTAGGAATGATAGTGGAGGTAAGTTTGATATGAACAAGCTTGGAGAGAAATGGGTTGGGATTGTTGGGGGGTGGGTTGATTCGCGTTCTTCCTTCTCCACCTCCACCTCTCCCTCCATCACCACTTCCACCATCACCACCACCACCTCCACCTCTCCCTCCGAGTCCTCCGAGTCCTCCTCGGCCGCCCCTTCCTCCGAGTCCGCGTCATCAACCCCCGACTCGAACATATCCCTCCACCTCCTCCGCGAAGGCATGGGCGGTTCAAACATCGACAAAGTATCAAGTTGGCTCACGTTAGAATATGATGGGAAGTGGATGGATGATACGAGTGTTGTTGTTGAGGTGTTGTAGTGACGTTGAGATTGAGGTGTTATAAGTTGAGGTGTTGAGGTATTGTAGGGTGTAGGTGAGGTGTTGTTGTGTTAGGGTCTGTTGAGGTGTTGTGTGGGGTCTGTTGAGGTGTTGGATCTGTGACGATGACGGAGTAAGTATGACTGTATATCTGATGTGTAAACAGTATGTATGGGTGGCTGGGCTGGCTGGGATGAGCCAGGATGAGCCGCGGCTACATTTCGCGTATGTCCAGGTTACATACAAAACTTGGATTTATCAAGTCATGAATCAATTACTGTAACGCCACTTGAAACCGGCGGTAACGGGGACATACGTCAACGGACGATTCAGTCGCGTATTTCGAGTCAAATTTCATTTCAACGTTAACTTCAACATGAGTACGTACGTATGTACGGAACAAAAAAAACATACATAACTTGTCTGACACTGGCATCCGACACTGACACTGAGTCACTGACACACGACTTCTGAGCTGAGCCTCTGGACATTGGTCATGGACATTGAACGGACGAGTTATCATACTAACAAAAAAGTATCCCGAGTCAAGAAAGGAAGGAAAAGGAAACGAAGAAAATAAAAGGTCCAGGTAATTGAATAATAAAGATACAGAAGAAGAATACAACAGCAATCTCGACGCTCGTTCTCGTTCTCGGATCACGTAAAACAATCGTCCCGTCCCGTCCTTCAAACCCGTCCTTCAATCAAAAAAAACAGATAGCAAAAAAAAACCGAAGGTCCGACGCTTACACGTAAAGAAATGAAACATTACGTATGAGTACGTATACTAAGTAATAACTAACTAAAACTAAAAACGCAACTAAAACGCTAAAGAATCCTACAAATCACCGCAAATCCGCGACGAAAACAACGGAATTCGAATAAGAGAACATATGATAACGTATAACACAACATGGGACGCAAGAACGATAGACGAGGGATACACGCGGAGTATCACGAGGAGGGAGGGAGGGTGAGAGACAGAGAGTGTGTGTGTATGGGTGGGGGTGTGGGGGTGTGTGGTGGACCATAGACAGACTCGGATTTGATCGCGATCGCGATATCGATGATTGGAGGGCGGGGGGAGAGGAGGACGGAGTATGAATGAAAACGAGAGCTTCAAAGGAACGAACGACTCGGATGAAAAGCCAACGAACGAACGGACGCGTACACACGCATATATGCGGAGACCAACGATAACAAAACTTGAAACTAAACGAAAGACTTGACTCGTGCAGGGCAGGTAACACAAAAATCATATACTATCAACGCAAAATCCATTTATCAGCTTCGTCTCCTCTCTTTCAAACACAAAAATAAACCTTCTTACCATTGACCGAAGTAAAATCCCAATCCCATCACATCACATCACACATCATGAGTCCAAACTCCCCCTCACACTAAACCACTCCGTCTCACCACTCTCCCCACTCTTCTTACTCTCCCCGCTCTCCCCACTGAACACACTTCGTATAGTAAACACACTCCCCGAACGTTCCCTAGAACCCACAGAGAACTCGGGAGACGAAGACGAAGTACCCGGAGCAGGAACAGGCAACCCCGTCCTCTCACATTTAACCATCCTACACGGGGTCAAATTCCTAGGTAGCGGATCAGAGCCTGTCGTCGATGTGGACCCAGAACGCCCAGAACGCCCAGATCGGATGGATCGCGATCGCGGCGGGTAAGTACTTTCTGTTTCTGTTTCTGTTTCTGTGGAGGGGCTGGGGGTGGATGGTAGTGACTCTGCTGATAACTCTGACTCTAAGTGTGATGGTGAAGAGGGTGAGTGGCTCGGGAGAGCAGGGAGATCACGCGTAGGAGGTGGAAGGGCGGGGGGTAGTGTCGTCGAGCGATTAGTACGCGTGCTTCCGGGTGAGCTTAGTACTGGACTTGAACAAGTACCCGTAGGCGTAGGTGATTGTACGGAGGGAAGCTTGATAGTAAGAGGGAACGGGGATCCTTTTCGTTTGTGGCCCATAGGTGCTAGCTAAACACGTTATGGCTTGTAAGCGCGGTTGGAGATGGGGAATAAGGAAAAGACTTACATTCTCAGCCTGAGATTTCTTTTTAACAATCTCCCTACTCCTTTTTAACGGCCTCTTTGTCTGAAACACGCTCGAGTACGGGTGAACATCAAAAGGCAATGAAAGTGTCCAATCTTGAGAGTCTGGTGTAAGCGGTGGAGAAGGAAGTGGGCACGTAGGCGGTGGTAACGCGGGTCTGGGTTTTACCCTTGAACGCTTGGTAGTGGTGGTGGTGGTAGGACCCTGAGCTGGATGAGCGGCAGAGTAAGGATGAAGAACCTGTACTTGACCCTTCGCGAATGGGTCTTCATCTTGCACGAGGGAGGAGGATGAGGAAGATGCGGAGAGAGGTGGAGGGGAGTGCGGGGGTGTAGGCGGGAAACACACAGAGTCGAGGGAATGACCCGAGTCACTCGAGGCGGACCGGGAAGGAGGAACGATACTTGATCCACCGTCTGAGCCTCCTCGGGAGAAAATGGATACGCCGGATGATTCGTGTGCTAGGGGGAGATAGGGTACGTCGCTGGTAGGAGGAGGAGGAGGAGGAGTGGTGGGTTTTCGCAGTAGAATAGATTTGATCTTTCGCAAAACGCGTGGACTGCTTCCATTAGTCACTGTCGGTGTCGACGCTGTCGCCGCTGTCGTCGTCGTTGTCGTCGTTGAACTCGGGTAAACCAAAGCAGGATCGAAATGACTATCGATCTCTAGAGCAGCAGCTACGAGCTCTGAGAATTGAGTGAGGTCCATGGGGGGAAAGAGTTGAAAAAGGATAAGGGTATTACATCTTTTATTTCATCCAACACGTCACTGACTGAGATTCCATCTTCTCTGTCTTCGAATTCTTTGACGCGTAAGTTTCAAATTCAATTTGTCTATTTTAGGTAATCCAGTATTCTTCGGACACGTGCTGTTTTCTCGCAACTCTTCCTTCCGGCACAGTCGTATACTCTACCCATGAATCCACGTATCCCCCTGGATATTAGATGAGCAACATTCCTACGGGACCATGCATCACCTACGCAGATCACCCATCGATCGTCGCTCTTTCTTCTTTTGCCCTGGTACCATGCATTCCAACGTCTTCTCGAGGGGCTTCGACTCATACCAACTCACCATTCACCGGTTATCATGTATCTGCGGTTGTCAAAAATCAAATCTATACTCGAAATATCCATGAATTTTTGGGTCCACCTCACGAAGGAAAGGTCATAGAAGTCGTCGGTTGCCTTATATGGAAGTTGAACCGGTTACTTCACTCATCCTATTCGGACGACGCGACGGATTATCCTGGACCTCAGGGTCAGAGTAGTTCATCATCGCCTCCGAGTCCGAGTCTTAGCGTACTTTACCCGCGGCAAGTTGCACCCCACCCAAAAATAGTGATCGTCAGAGGAAGGACGAGATTTGCCTAGGCTCGCTCGTCTTTATCCACCCTCCGTATGTATGTACTTTCTCCCCGTAGTCCTCGACACTCAAGCTTCGCGACGTACGCTTTACGGTCTTTACTCCCCCGAAGACACTTCCCAAACAGGAACCCGAACTCGCAATTCGTTCGTCATTTGACTTTTTCTGAATCTTAGGCCGCTTACTGCCGCTTATGCCCCGCCTCCTGTAAAGCTGTAAGTAGGAATTCGCAAACCTGATAAATGAAAATGCAAATGTATACATAAGTATCGATATCCAGTTGCAACGTCATATCGATATGTACTCATACTGTCTTTCTATCACCTCTTCAGCGCTGCAGCTTTAAGTCCCCAAACCGTAACTGAGGCTTTTTAATTTATACTGTCATCGCAGACACGATACTTGCGCTTGCGGTTTGATAGACTGGGAAGTTGGAACGAGTCTACGGTTCACGCGTCAAAGCGACGCCGATAGCGTTTAAGGAAGCTATTTCCCAAATTAGGTGTCTCATATTGCTTACTAATGCTCAGCTAAAATGTGGGCGGACCCAACAAAATTGCACAGCGCTGCCGTAACCAAATGTCTCCTCAGCGTACAGAGTCTCAGTCTATCTCGTCAACTCACCCTTTCTCATCAATCTGCACATTCCTTTCCTGCTCCTCCGCCCAATTCCTCGAATTCTACAATAGCCAGTACACGACTGATCAACTTTCCGAAGATGCGCTAAACCATCTTGCATATTACCGTGACTCGGACTCCGAGGGTCTACGGCGTGTTAGTAGCACTGATCGCAATCGCTACGACCTTTACGATTCACTTTTATATGGGATGATAAAGTATGCTCCACACCCTCTTGGAAAGCGATATGTTAGCGTTGGTGTTATTATTGCTACCAGTGGGAAAGGGAAAGGGAAAGGGGAACTTGCCAGTGATGCGGTGGTTGCGGTTGCGCAAGCGTGGTTTGAGGGGTTGTTACTCCCGAGTGAGTCAGTTTCGTGATCTTGCCAATTCTTTCTCTTTCACATACGTAGTCTAATTTCTTGTCCTTGGACCTTCAGTGCTGATAAAGTCTCGCGAATTCTTGAAAGTCCAGCCCAGTGAGCCTAGTGACTCGGATAGTCAAACCCCCACCACCATCGACACTGGCACTACCCCTGAGCTCAATCTCATCGAGAGTACGACTCGATCAGTGCCAGACCAGGCCGGTCTCAGAAGGAAGGTCAGTCAGTACGGACTTGAAATTTTCCGATTGACTCGGATTCCTTCCACCAAGACTTAGACAGTTCACGAATCACATGCAGGTTGCCCTCCGCGAGCGTTACTCTTGCGCGATTACCAAGGCATTTGATAGTGCTCGTGCACGAGAACTGCTAAAAGCTGGACGAGGTGGTGAGGTTCCGAAAGTGTGGCAAGGTAGGATGGGTGTTGCGCGTATCATCCCTTTCTCGTTTAAGGACTTCAACGACGCCGATAAAGTCAGTAGGTCGCGACCTTATCTGAGTCTTCCTGAGTCTTATCTCACCACATCTTTCGAAACAGAGAGAACCCGCTCATGCCCATGCTCATGCTCATACTACCTGTGATATGTTTCAATCCTGGACACAAATCGATATAAAGCAGCAGCTCGTACTAAACACGAAGACGAGTCTCAACTCCCCTGCGAACGCCATCTACATGTCAGATATTGATCGTTCAAAGTTTGGGCGATTTGAGTTTTATCTGGATAAAGAAGCAGTTAGTCACCAGTTCAGTTTACTTCGTTTCGTTCCGTTTCGTTTCGTAGGCGTAAAAACCCTGCTGCTTTGCCTCTGAAGCTGAGCGCAGTGCTGAGTGCTGAATCCGAGTCCTTCCTTGACAGTACCCTGATATGCCTAACAAGTACAAGGTGCGGATGACGAAAAGCCTCGATGTGTTGAGTAATGGGCAATCGGATTTGGATGTTGAATTCGATTCAGAAGCTACAGACTCAGAGATGGGTATTGATAATGATATCCAACCCCCCGCCCCTGAATTCCTCAAGGTCCACGCTGCCTTCGCAAGAGTCCTGAATAACTGCGGAGTACTCGAGTATTTCGATCGTATTGAGGGAGATGTTGGGACTCGGAGGAATGACCGGGACCTTTTTTCTACGCCTGAGGGGTGGGACGATTTTGCGTATATACTTGCGTTGAGGACGGGGGTTATGGCACGTTAGCGTTGGAATAAAAGTAGAACGCATCATGATGAAGAATGTAGTAATGTAATGTAACGTAGATTAGTTGTCTGTCTATTTGTCAACGCAGCAACGCGACTTGCACCAGCTTGCACCCAAAAACTTAAATAGTGATCGTCAGAGGATCCGGAAGGACGAGATTTGCCTATGTAATGTAGGCTCGCTCGTCTTTATCCAACCCGGGCCCGTATGTATGTGCTTTCCCCCTGTGGTCCTCGACACTCAACCCTCAACCCTCAAGCTTCGCGATGCAACGGTCTTTACTCCCCCGAAGGGAAGAGACCCTTCCCAAACAGGAACCCGAACCCGGACTCGCACTGATTCTTGACTTCGACTTCGTTCGTTCGTCATTTGCCAGTGACATTTTCTGAATCTCTGGAGACTGGCAGGCCGCTTATGTGCCGCTGCTGTAGTAAGTACTAAGTAGGAATTTGAAAGCTTGATTCAAGTTAATGCATGCATGCGTATGTATGTAAGGTGTAAGTAGGTTGATAGCAACGATATCGGTATCGATACCAGTGTCTTTCTATCACCTCTCTTGTTTACAGTTTCCATCTCTTCAGCCTTACTTAAGTCCCCGAAGCGTAATTGAGACCCGGGCCTGAGGTTTCTTTAATTTATACTGTCATCGCGCGCAGACCTGTCACAGACTCGCAGAGACGATACTTGCGCTTTGATACAGCGATACAGTGGTTGATTAGGATACAGTGATAGATCCGCGATAGCTTACATCGATATCATACATACATGATGATGTATGTAGGGGTATGTAAACAGCAACGCGTAACGACGGACAGTGGAACCAACTTGAAGTGAGTACTCACTTGCTTGCGGATCCCAAGTTAATCCATGTTACAACTTACGATGCATTGAAGTGAGGTGCGTGATCATAACTACGGTACCCAATGATTACCTACCTACCGGTGACAGGTACATCCCGGAACGACGACTCAACGTGACGCGTTGCGCCCGAGTCGCGTTCCGTTGCCAACTTTGAATTCGTGGTTGTTTCCTTCAAATCGACTCGTCGTACCTGTACTATGTACATAATTAAATTCGCCCAATACCTGAAGAGCCTGCTGAGAACCTACATACGACTCCAAGATCGAAGTTCGTCAGTTGGGGATGGTCAGGAACAGGAACTTGAAGGGGAGGGTGTAACATAGACTCGGAGAGAGATCCTCTCTATCCATCCGCGCGCGCGTGTTCGTGTTTTCGTGTTCGTGTTCGTGAAACGCTTCGGACCCTCCATGTAGACATACAGCAGACAGGTCCGTCGTCATGCGCGCCATCTCCGCCTCAAGTCCCGCGTCCCGCATCCGTCGTTGACTTACGGAATACTTAACGGAATAACAGGATGACGGAACCGGAATGACGGAATGACATACGTGCAGCCCAGCGTAGCTTAGTAGCTTGATCAGGAGCGGTACCGGTGTGGTGAGACCTGAGAGTAAATGGGAAACAATGTTGAAATCCTGGAAACATAAACCTGGAAATACAGACTCAGACTCGTATCTCATCCGTGTCAGTTCGTGTCAGTTCGTATCAGGTTTTGTGTTTGTTCACACCTAATTATATATGTCCGACCGCAGGCCCGCAGGTGAGTTGACTATCAGTGGGATTTGATGTGATACGACGTACGTGACTATGGAACGGATTGGTCTGAGACTGAGCGCTGAGCTTGAGATGTAATAAGAATAGGGATAAAAATAAGAATAGGTACTGCGCGGTGTTGTTTCCTACCTGTGTGGGACTTGGGTACGGAGTTTACAGAGTACAGAGTATACAGAGTTACGAGTTGCCTCTCAGAAGGTCTTGGGGGCCGGGGTGCAGGTTGGAAAGGTCACCGAGAGCCGAACCAAGTTGTGCTGTGCTGTCGTCCGACGCTGACAGGACAGGTATCGAGAACACAACCCGGAGGCTAGGTCCATTCTTGTGACACGTGTACCACGTACGTCCTTACTTCCAAGGTCCGTCCAAGGAACTAGAAAGAAGTCCAAAGACTTCGGTACCGATGCAGTCCAACCCGGAAGCCCAGCTGAGTTGCTGTAAGGCTGTACCCTGCTTCTCCTTCGTCTTCATCTTCGTCTTCTCGTCTTCCATTGGTATGTAGTTTCCTTACTTGTGTGGGACCTGGGTACGAGTATATAGAGTATACAGAGTATAGAGTCACCTCAGGCTCTTAGAAGGTTTTGGAGGGTTGGAGGGTTGAACGTTGAAGGTTGGAAAAGTAAGTACCCGAGAACCGAATCAAGTTGAAGTTCTGTGCTAGCGCTCTTTGTCAGTCTTCCGACGCTGACAGGATAGGTATCGAGAACGCAGCCCGGAGACTAGGTCTATTTTTGAGACATGTGTACCATGCTCATCCTTCAACCTTGCTTCCAAGGTCCAAGGTCCGAGGAGCTAGATTCGAAAAGCTTCGGTACCGATATCACAGTCCAACCCGGAAGTTGCTGTAATCCGCTTCGTCCTCGTCTTCGTCCGTCTTTGTATACAACTCCGAAGTGTGGGACCTGGGTACAGAGCCTCGGAGTATACAGAGTTGAGTCTCAGAAGGCCTTGGGGCACGGGTCGGAACTGAGCGAACCAAGTTGTTTTGAATCTGTGCTCTGTCTTCCGACGCTGACAGGACAGGTATCGAGAACACAACCCACACACGTACCACATGCCATCCTTACTTCCAAAGTCCAAGGTACAAGGAACTATGTAGATCCGAATTTCGAAGGACTCCGGTACCGATGCAGTCCAACCCGGAAGTGCAGCGTGGTGTAAAGCTGTAACCCGCTTCGTCTTCGTCTTCTGTACCCTGCTTCGTCATCGTCCTCGTCCGTCTTCGTATATGACTCCCAGCCGGAATTCGACGTCTTGATATGGTACGACGTACGTGGCCATGGACCGGTTTGAGTCTGAGTTGTAGTAAGAATAAGAATGAGTACTGCGCAGTGTATTGTTTACCTACTTCTGTGGGACCTGGGTACAGAGTACAGAGTACACAGATTTACTTCTCACTGCTCAGAAGGTCTTGTAACCGAAAACCGAACCAACTTGAAGTTATTTTGAATCCGTGCTCTGTCTTCCGACGCTGACAGGTTACGATATCCTGCCATCCTTCCATTATTTCGTGAATCGTTCTAGCTCTTGCTGCCAGTGATGAGACACGTGTACCACATGTCCATCGGACATCCTGATTACTTACTTCCAAGGTCCGTCCAAGGAACTACATAGATTCGAAAGACTTCGGTACCGACACTGCAGTCCAACCCGGTGGTTGATGTCATTGTAGGGCTGTAACCTACTTCGCCTTCGTCTTCGTACACGATTCCGATTCCCGAAAGTGGAATTGGAAGACGAGAATTCAAATGTAATTCTGATGAAGGCGATTTTGAGTGGTACTGGAACTAGCACTGGGACGGATCTACGTAGTCCCAACAAAGGAAAAGGAACAGGACGTGCGTGTAAAGTGGAGTTTGACTGAGTTTGAAGAGAGAAGAGCCCATGATTCACGAATATTTGAAAGAGTCATGGTTGGAGGATTCCGGGCCACCGGCGGTAAAGAGTAGAAGAGTAGAGACGGGCGTTGTTTATCTACTTAAGTATGTGGGGCCTGGGTCCAGAGTATAGAGTTACCTCTTAGAAGGTCTTGGGGCGCAGGTTGGAAAAGTAACCAGGTGAACCAAGTTGTTATGTGCTGTGTTTTCGTTCTTGCTCTTGCTGCCAGTGATGAAACACGTGTACTGCATGCCCATCCTTACTTCCAAGGTCCAAGAAAAGCCTCGGTACCGATATTGCAGTCCAACCCAGAAGTTGCTGTTACCCGCTTTGTCTTCGTCTTCCGAGTCTCGTCTTCCGATTTGAATTCACATACGAAGGCGATTTTGAGCGGAACTGGAACTGGAGCGGATCTAGTCCCAGCCAAGGAAATAGACGTGCATGTAAAGTGGAGTTTGAGTCTGAGAAGACGAGAGAATTGAACTTGTAGACTTCCAGCGGTAAAGAGGAGACTGAGACCACCTAGTAGTGTCCCTTTCTTGGACTTGGGTCACGGTACAGTTACTAGTAGGGGATTAAGGAGCTTGTTCCAGCCTGAGTCTATCGAGAGCGGTTGAAGAATTATGTTTTCTGGATAGCCAAGAGTGTATATAGTGGAGAGGAGCCTTCAAAGCTTCAAAGACCCGTTCGATTTGTCAAGAACTTCTTAGAACTTGAAGTTGAAGAACAGTGGACTGAGCGCTGAGCGTGGGAATGCCGACTAATGCCGAGCGCTAGTCGCTGGTCTGAGTGAACATCTAATCAGAAATCCGCTTCTCCACTTGCTAAATCATCTCTGTAGAGTCGCCTACATAGCCCTCGAGCTGAACAGGAAAACATTGGTGTTTCTTTTGGAATCCGAAGTATACACAAGTAACGACGATCCCAACCTGAGACACATGTCATCGAAACATCGAAACCACACAAAAATTCACGTCATGTCCTACTTAAAGCTCGCTCAGAGTTTTCCGTTTTCCGTTTTCCAGTTTCCGGTTTCCAGTTTCCGGTTTCCGTTTTCCGTTTTCCGTTTACGCGTGACTGTTGAAAGACTATTTAATAGGCCAGTCCTTTGAATCGTTCGAACCTGCACTACCACCTTTACAACCAACTCCATTTCATATTAACCAAGTTGAAAATGCAGACTGCGGTGAGTTTTCTACAGAATCTGGCCTCGTTTGAAGTGCCTTTCCCTGACCCACTAAAACAGAAGAGCTCAGAAAGCTGCGTTCCGAAAGCTAGTCCAGAGGTCCTTTCGTTGCAGGTAGAGTGGCTTCAGAGATATCGGCAAGATTTTTTTGACTGAAGGATTTTCAGGATGGAGAATCTACTTCGGGAAATGCTGACAACTCTGCAGAGTTGTACGGGGCTATTGCTGAATACGAAATGGCTCTTGTTGAGCGACACATAATCCAGCATGAGCTGAGAGCGCTGGGCCTCTATCTTCTCAGCTTGAGGAAGGTTCAACAAGATGCAGAAAAGGAGATGGCTTCAATTGGCAAAGACATGCAGGTTTATAAAGGCTACGCCGACGCATTTTCTGCCACACTGGAAGCGAAGAAAGAAATCATAGTTCGCTCCCTTGGTGAGCAACAGGCTGACTCGGTCATTCAGACAATCCTGCAGAAAGAGCAGGCGGCCAAAGGTAGCCGCATCAGGAGTAACAGATGTCTCCTTCTCACCGATATCCACCGATTGACTGAAGGCCGCATGGTGAGCTAGATCCCTCCCATCTGGGGCTTTGATTTTCTGACTCTACATTAAAGGCTTCGGTTCCTTGTATCCCCAGGCTTACTTGTTAGCCCTTCCCACTGTTTTTTCATTAGATGAATTTTCCTTTTACCCGGGCTGAATATCCTGTTGTCTGTTCTAATACCATCTGTGCCCTCTCTGGATATCCTCCAAATAAAGTCGAATCTCGAAAAAGCAGACAATTTCTTTCCCTGGCCCAGCTTCAACCCAGCTTTAGGGAATTTTCAGAGAGACTGCCTACAGATATGTCACCGGTGATAGTACGAAGCCGTGTACAGTTCGGAGAGTTCCTGACAGTCATCTGGGTCCATGGTGGAGCTTGTGCCTTGCAGGTCAAGTTTGAGCGAGTCACTGCTATATTAGTGCACCACAACTCCTGAGCTATTTATGTATGCGTAGTCGTCTGCAGACGACTTGCAGGCTGAAATCCTCTTGCTATAGGTTTGGAATATGTATGTTGAGGAGTGAAATCGTTTCCATTGGTGCATATTAGTAAGTAAAGCTAAGGTACGAATTATACATTTCTAAACCACACAGAGCAAAACCGTATCTATGATCGTTGGATTATCGCTGACCGTCTGGAATATTACTGTGAGCAGGTTTGCTTAAGTAAAATTGAATGAGATACTCACAAGCTTTGCTTTCGTATTTACCTGAAAGAGAAAAAAACCGAGTCAGTGACACTCACAGCGAGAATATTGTTTTGCCATACCAAGTCCAACAATGATATTCTGCGGCTCCTGAGGCTTGCCGGTAAGGTAGTTCTCGAGAATGCTTTTGGTACCGTTGGCGTAGCGGACCTGAGCATCAAGGGTAGTTCCGGAATAGTGGGGTACCATTCCGTTACCTCCACCCAGAGGGTTTTTCATGGTGCGCCAGACGTGATCTTTGGGGGAAGGCTGAACGTTCCACACGTCACCTTTCGTGAAATTTCAACACAGCTCGACCAGATCACTGCGACAAAGAGACCTACCAGCATAGCCGCTAAGTTGACCGCTCTTCAAAGCACGAGCGACCGCATCCTTGTCGCAAATAGCGCCGCGGGCAGTGTTGACGAGCCATGCGCCCTTCTTGAAGTGGGAGAGAAGCTCGTCGTTGACAAGTCCAAGAGTGCCTTCGTGAAGTGGGCAATTGACGGTGACAATATCGCATTGAGAGACCAGTTCCTACATGTGACACAGTCAGCAGCTGGTTTGGATGATCAGGGAATAAACGGACCTTAAGGTCTTCGACCCGGCGAGCCTTAATAGCCTCTGCAGCAGCAGGCGGAAGAGGGGCGTAGTCGTAATAAAGCAGTTCCTTGCAATCGAAAGGCGTCAAACGTTGCAGAACTCGGTACCCAATTCTTCCAGCACCAATTGTACCAACAACTTTGCCCTCGAGATCGAAAGCATTGCGTGCGATGTCGGAAACTTGCCAGTCTCCCCGCTCGATCATCTGTATGACATACTATATAAATAATGTAAACAGGATGGAGGTATGGTAAAAATGTACCTCGTGGGCCGGGACGAAGTTCCGTACGAGCAAGAGAATGCTCATGACAACGTGTTCCGCGACGGAAGTGACGTTGGACCCGGATACCTATGATCCAGTGCTTCAGAACAATATGTCGCACACATCCGCTGGATGCTCACCTCAAGAACTTGTATATTGCGTTCGACGGCAGCATTCAAATCTATATGGTCGGACCCGACACCAGCGGTAATGCAGATCTTGAGGTTTTTAGCCTGCGCGTAGAGTGGTCAAGTTGCAGTTTAAATGAGGTTATGGTAGCATGGTACCTTCTCCATGAGTTCCCGGCTCAGATACCCAGGGTGAAAGGGAGTTGTAATCAAAACTTCAGCATCCACAATGTGCTTCTGGAAGTCACTATCTGGACCCTCCTTACTGCTGGACACCTGAAAGAGTATAAGTATGAAGCTATCAAGATACCTCGTCGCTCATGCTCACTATATTCGCCATGTTAGTGTCTACAACTTGGGCAGATGAAGTAGATAGAGCCTCACCAATAAGTTCGTGTCCTTGAGCCGTCAACCATTCTTCAATACCGAGCTGTAATCCATCGATTAGCTCGATGTGAAGCACTGAACACGTTCAATCGAATTAATACCTTGTTCTCGACTGTACCCAAGAGACGGGGTTCCTGCTCAGCAGCTTCGTAACCGTTGTAGAGAATTGCAAGGACCTAAGCGTAGTCAGCACCTCATCAAAGGAGATACAAGAACCAAGGATCACCTTCATATTGTTGATAGCAAAAGAGGATCAAAGGAGACTTGTTATGTAGATTCGATGATGTGGGGATGTGTTGAATATCCATCACTATTTCTCTAGCTCTTTATACTGGAGCATTATCCCAATTTCCGTCTGTAGAGTTAGAAGTCCAAGAAGGAACTCGGAAGTCTACGGAGAATCAAAACAGCAGACGGAAAAAAATTGAAGGTCGCGTCAAGGTCGCGTCCGACTCGCGTTTGTTGTCAAATTAGGAAATTTGTCGATCCCGGCGTGTGAGGAAGCCTTCGGAAGAATCGGAAGATAGGCGTGAAAATATATTTGGTGAGCTGCAGCCTGCCCTATCCGAAACCTTCCGGGACTCGTTCGCTGATGTTGTCCCGGCATTGCCCAAATGTCCTTGGTCCGACATCCAATGAAGACTCTACTCTTCCTTTGCAAACCATCGATGGATCTATGAGAGGTTGGCAATGTTGGTGGGAAGATGAGCTGTATTGAGCGTTGTACTACGGTGACCTAATTCGGGTTTTTGGGATTTGTATCATTCCGAATCTGGACTGCTAGGTGTACGTTGTATTGGCAGCCAGCTGCAAGCTGCAGCCAGAGCGGTCGAGGAAACCTGGTTGAAAGTGTATATAGTGCGGTGGGTTTTCGAAGTGGGATAGATGTTAGATTCAAGGACAAGTGGACTGAGCGTTGAGCGTGGGAACTCCGAGAGTCGAAGACGAGCGCTAGTATGAGTGAGCGCCCAGGCGCCTAATCCTAGTGTTCCTGCAGCGTCTCTTTCTTCACGCTACTTTACGCGACACCTTTTGGATACCTCTGCGTCCTATATTCCTCTTCAACAGAAGCTTATCATTAGCTACACGCTCTTACTCATCAGCGCTTTGTATCGAGTCTGATGGACTCTCCTGCTCGCTATTCTTTTCAGTCCAACTTCAACGAGAGTAATCCTGATCATCCTCCGAAAATTGAAATCGCAGATTTCGACGACACGCCTTTTTCGGTACGTCCGATGCTTGGTGGAAGGGGAAGCTTGCCGAACTTACATGCTTCATAGGAGTCGTTTTCTGAAATACTTGAGTGCTACGACTCGGACCTAATAGCGGATACCAGCAAGGTAGCCGCCAACTTCAATGATATGACCTTCGATATTGATGTGAGTTCTGGAACACTGTAGCTGACTCTTCATTGCTGAGATGGCGAGCAGGAAATTAGTGACATCCGGGAACTAGATTCTCAGTGGGATGACGATGATGTTGATGTGAGTTCCCATAGGCTTCACCCTTCTACAATGTATACTCACCGTGTACTACAGGAAATTCTTGTTATCTCGCCAAAGACACCGCGCAGACTCTCAACGATCATTGAGGACGCTGATAGTCTCAGCGTACGTCCTGCTCAATACTATTTTCTTCAATCCGGCGACTCAATGTATTTCTAGAACATTTCCTCGCTTTCTGAATTCGACTTCCTTGACTGCACTGATTTTGCTGCAGACTCCTCTGGCGCATACTTTGTCAAGAAACGTGATACCCGCCGAGTATATATTATGAAGCCCTTCAGGTTCATTGGACCTTCTCCAATCCCAGAGGAGCTAGATATCCTAGAGTTCCTAGATAGGCAAGACAGTCCTTATTTGCCGAGGATTCGACGCAGAATTTTTGAGGATCGTTCCCTCTTTGTCCTCATGGTATGTACGCATTTTAGTTGTACAAGATTATTCGATTGCCAATTCTCTCTAGGACTCTTATCCTGCCGGCAGCGTGCTCAATTACGTTCTACAAGATGGCCCGCTGTCATCTCAAGACGTCCTTTTCTATGCTGCAGAAATTGTAGGCTCCTGTCTGGTCGCTCTCCTTCGGTTGGAAGTCACTCATATCTTACATCAGGTAGAAAGTATATCTGCCGTACATCTCGCTGGTATTTTGCACAGAGACATCAGCCCTGCTAACATCATGATCAGCAACGACGGACATATTATCCTGACAGGTTTTGAAAATGCTCGATTACACAATTCGACTTCAACAAACCCTGACCACTATTCTTCTCGAGATTGCGAATACCGTGCTCCAGAACATCTTCTGGAATGGGCCTGCGACTATTCCGTGGACTGGTGGAGCTTTGGATGTGTGTTGTATTTCATGTCTCACGGCAAAGTAAGTTCTTTTGCTTTGCTACTTTTATATTTTTCGCATTTTTAAAACTTTTGTATTTGCATTTAAGCACCCTTTTCCCTTTGAAGGGCACTTGCAGACAAAGGCATACAAGCAAATTTTGCGCGGGGATATCGTGTTTGATCCAAATTGTGCCGAAGCTACTGTCCTTAACTTGATACGCAAGGTGATGTTTTTCCTTTTTCTTTTGTAGGCACGGTATTCACTGCTTTATCAGTGTCTGGAGAGAAATCCTCATCTGCGGGCTACTTTTATCGGCATCAAGTTGCATGAGTATTTTGCTGCAACGTTAGTCTACTGCAACTAAAGTTCGGAATTGTGGAACTCATTCTGCAATTTTTTAGAGACTGGCGGGCAGTTAGAGAGAAACGAGTCCAACGTAAGCAATCCATCACCTCTGTGAGGCGGATGTTGACTGAGATACATTATTTCAGCACCCTATATCCCAAAATGCAGCCATCTGGACCCCTTCAACAAAGTACCGCCTCCTGTGGTAACAAACCCGGGTGCCGACTGTGAACCTGATTCAAGGACACCTCATACACCTGCCCAGATGGGCTTTCATGATCCCTGTTCAAGAAATTCCAAGAAAATCTATTCTGTTGGAGCCCGTCATAGCGTTCAAGATCTCCTCCCCAAGATTTTCCGATCCCCTTCTCTCGATGAACTCAAGATGGAGGTCAATAAATGCCGAATCTCAGAGGATATATGTAACTCCAAACTCGAATGCACTCCTGCCATGATCCGATCTCCCTCTTATGAAGATATCTTCCATCGAACTAGCACTACCAAGCTTAGCCCCGAAGAACGAATGGCGCTTTTCTGGGAATCCCTGGATAAGGATCTCGATGCGGACCCTCCAAGGACCGAAGGTTTATTTGGAACGTCTTCTTCTGGTCTTCAGTCTTCCTCTCGCCCTCGCAAACTCCGCAAGCAACGTTCTTCCGTCATTTCTCAGACTAATAGCAGGCTTTCTCAGCTGATATCCTTCTCTTCTTCCCTGGGCACAGGCACGCAGAACAAGCTGCGCAAGATACGGCGACCGAAGAGTACCCCGATGTTTGCTGCTTCCACTGTTGTTCCTCACGAATATGGTACTAGCAAGATCGATGACGTCGCGGAGCTACCTAAGGGTATTGAGAAGATTGGTAGCGGGATTGGGTTCAAATACAATGTTCCGGTGGCTGGGAAGTCAAAACCCTCTATTTGCTCGACTGCTGCCAACTCAAGGACCTCGCGTGTAAAACTGCCTGTTATGGGTCTTGGTCTTAGTCTAGGGCTCGGGAAGAGGAGCCTTGGTGGCAGCATTCTGCGGCCGAAAGGAGCGAACCATGACAAGTGTGGGCAAGATCGTCTTCAGGGTCATGGTCAACATCAAGATCTCCGAGATCAAGAGAAGAAACCAGGAGGCGAACATGATGGTGCGAAGCCCTTGCGAGAAGATCTCGAAGGAAAGCCCAAGGAAGAAGTGCAAGATGTATTCCGCTATGGGTCTACCCTGAGTCTGGTGCCGGACGCGAGCTATGAAGTTTCCCAAGATGTTCGTACTGTGAATTTGAATGCGGTCTCTCCGGTGACAGCCACGGATACTACTGCGAACAACACACCATTGGTGGATCTTGGTGTCCTGTCTGCTTCCGAAAGGGTGCAGCTAAACCAACTGACTTCGAACAGTCTGATCGAGTGGATGTCAAGAGAAGAGGGGCGTGAGGAATTCATGAGCCGGGCAACGCTGCGGTTGATTCCATCTTGAAGGCCACGGCTTAGAGGCTTGAAGTTTCGTCTTGTTTTGTGTTGAATCCTAATGTTTTTACTACGCGCTTTCTAGTCGAATTTTGGTGTAAAGATCTCGCGATTGATTTTGTTGTTGTTTAACGCCGGATGTATCATGTATGTACAGGTTCTTCGACAATCTCAACTTGTTTTGTACACAGGAAGTGTATTCTTCCACTATTCTTCCTCTTTAAATCAATTTCTGAGAGCCAGAAGACAAAAACCATAGAAAGCTCAATTCTAGGTTAGCACATCTAGTAGGCGAAAAGAAAACGCGTCGAACTTACCAAGTCAACGAATTACACTCGAGTCACGAACGGCCTGGGCCGGTTGGGAATACCCTGTTTCGCTGGGTATTTGAAGTCTATTTTCACCAGCTTTTCAGTAATCAACGAAGCTTCGTTGTCGCCGACATGATTGCGAATAATAACTCTGTATTCCTCGAGTTGACGCTGCGTCTTTACCGAAAAAATCTTATACTGCACAATCTCCTGTTTTATGGAGGAAACGTCCTTCAGGAGCACTTCAATGTCCTTATGGAGGCGAGCGTAGTGGGACAAGAGGATTTTCATCTCATTATGTGCTAGGCGACGCTGAATGATCACCGATCCATAGGCAGCAACAGCATTAGTAAATTGCACATTATGATTCGTAGTGTCCTAGAGAGCGTAAGAAAGAAGCTGATTCACTTCGGAATGAGAGTTGCACACTTACCACTTCTTTTGTTTCTGTGGCTAGGATTCCGCCCTAAGGAATTGTAATTAGCAACTCAGGCTTATTTCAGCACTTCCACCACCTATGTACCATTACAGATTTAGAGGTCTTGGCATCCGCTGAGACGACGTTAAGGTTCTGCTACATTTGCATTCTGAGTTCCTGTTTGTTAGCGAACTCATCATAATCAATATACATATATATAGGTACACACAAGAAGATTATCCTATTCCTTGACATCAGAAGATGAAGGGGGTAAAAGAGGTCAACTTACCTCAGCCTTCATTATCAGTAACGAGTCTATTCTCTGGTTTGCGTTCAAGTTGAGGAGAATAGACAAGTGAAACTTCTATGAAAGACCATTCAACGAGGCGGACTTCCAATGATACACGTGTACGGAATTCGGCAAGCCTGAGATGCAGCTTTCTGAGCTTTGCAAGTCGACCGTTACATACAACCTCCAACACGCCTGGCTACCCTTGCCATACTATAAATGCCAGGCATGATGACATTTTCCTATTCATTCATTTATTTCTTTGCCTGTTCTTGTAGTTTTCTCCGCCATGTTCGACGACCCCGATTCATACAATCTTCAAAATCATGATGCACCTAATAGTGTAAGTAAAGCAGGTAAGTAATTGAAGACAGTTAAACGCCCCTAATTTCTTTGCCAGGGCCCAGGAGCGCTCAGGCCCAGGGGCCCGTAGGGGCCGGTCCCTGGGAGCCCCTGGGCCGCATGGTTACCTCCGTTTGTCAGTCGAGACTCGAGAGCACGAATAGACGAATTCAAATGTTCTCCAGACTCTAAACACGCGTAGATACAGGCATTGAACATTCGAAGTTACAAGCACTTTAAGCCTCTTTGAACCTTCAAGGCCTCTAGATCTTCACCGTCTGCAGCTTTCAGCTTGCCGGTGGCCAACGATTGGCCAGGGCCAGGCGATGGACGGAAGATTCGAAAAGATAACAAATTGAATCCATTCGATCTACTTTCGGCCAATGTCTTTATCCTCACAGTCACGAAATAAAAGTGCGACGGGGATTCCGGTGCCCATTTCGTCGTTTCTCCCTCGCTCCCTCTCGTGATGTCCAGCTCAGCACCTAACCTACGCATCGGTGTCGACGTGGGAGGCACCAACACTGACGCCGTCCTCCTCGATCCTTTTGCTACATCTGAAGCAAATCGTGGTATCCTCTCCTGGCACAAGTCCCCCACTACTGCGAATCCTAGCCATGGAATCGAGAATGTCATCACCACTCTCTTGGACCAAGCAAAGGTTGATGCTAACCAAATTGCCAGTGTTACTATTGGTACCACCGTGAGCGCTAATATACTTCTCTTGGTCTCCTTGGGCCCGGCACTGAAGCACGTCATACCGTTTAGCACTTTATCAACGCGGTGATCGAGAAAGATCAATCCCGGCTCGCCCCTGTCGCAGTCTTGCGTCTCTGCGGTCCGTTCTCCCATTCGATCCCACCTGGTATTGATTGGCCTCCGGATCTGCGTAGCATCATCTGTGCCCATGTTGCATTCCTTGATGGCGGACTTGAGATCGACGGCAATGTCATTCGTGAGCCTCGCGAGGAGCAGGTGAAAGAGGAGTGTGAACGCATTAGAGCGATGGGTGTGCAGGCGATCGTGGTGAATGGCATCTTTGCTCCTGCAGATGTGTTGGGAGAGAGACAGGAGGAGAAGGTCGGAGGGTGGGTGAAGAAATACTTCCCAGAAGCGAACGTGGTTCTGTCCAAGGAAGGTGAGTAGGATGGATCTCCTGCAAGTCACTGTGCTTTCTAACTTCCTTAATCCCTAGTCGCAAACTTGGGTTTCATCGAGCGCGAAAACGCTGCTATCCTCAATGCCTCCATCCTGGCTTTCGCAAGACACACCATCACCTCCTTCCAAGCCGCTATCCACAACCGCCTCAAGCTCTCCTGCCCCGTTTTCCTCACCCAAAACGACGGTACTATTCTTCAAGCTGGGGATGCCGCCCGCTTACCCATCCGGACTTTCAACAGCGGCCCCACTAACTCGATGTGTGGTGCAGCTTTCTTAGTGAAGGGAGACGCTGCAAGGCAGGGTAAGAGTGTAAAGAAAGAAAGTATGCTTGTGGTGGATATTGGTGGTACGACCACAGATGTAGGCATGTTACTTCCTAGTGGACTGCCTAGGCAAGCCGCTGCAGTGACCGAAATTGCGGGTGTGAGAATGAACTTCTCTTGTCCTGACGTGAAGAGGTGAGACTTGACGCTTTCCCAAATCCGGAAAGTATTTCAAACTGAGGTCCTCTTCCTGTAGCATCGGTCTCGGAGGAGGTTCCGTCGTTCGCATCAAGGACACCACGTCACTCAAGCCGGTCCTCACTGTCGGTCCAGACTCTGTAGGCCATCGTATTATCGAGCGTGCTCTCGTCTTCGGAGGAGACGTCACAACCACTACCGATTATGCTGTTGTCTCTCAGTCTTTGAACTCCCAAATCGAGTCGTCCATTGGTAACAAGCAGCTCGCCATCGACGGCCTTGAAAAAGTTCGAGGCAGCAACGCTACCCTTCCCGACTTGTTGTCATCATATGAAGCTACAGTCAACCGCATGTTGGAGGGGATTGTGGACCGTATGAAGACGTCTGCGGAGGACGTTCCAGTACTGCTGGTTGGTGGCGGAGCTGTCATCGTCTCGCCAGATAAGGAGGGCAAGCTGAGCTTGAAGGGTGCAAGCCGAGTCGTCAAGCCTGAATATGCCGGAGTTGCAAATGCTATTGGCGCTGGTAGGTTCGTTTTCATCTTTGTTCAAATACAGCTCTGATTTTGCCCTAGCTATCGCACGTGTATCTGGGACGGTCGACACTGTTATCAGCACAGAGGGCAAGACCACGCAAGCCGTGCTGGAAGAAGTATCAAAGATCGCTGTCGAGCGTGCTGTGGCCAGCGGTGCTATCCGCGAAACTGTTGAAATTGCTGAGATGGACGCTATCCCCATTCAGGTGAGCAGACCATAGCGGGACGTGAAGTCGCCGTTGCTAAGCATCTTACTTGTAGTATGTCGCAAACAAAGCACGAGTCATCGTCAAAGCTATTGGCGACTTTGACTTCTCCCGAGCCCCCGAAGTAACCCCCGTTCCTGCCTCCACTCCCCCTCCTGCATCCGTCACCGACTCTACTCAGAGATATTCCATCAAGGCCTCCCGATCCACCACCGCCGATGCGTCCGCAGGCACCGCTTCGAATACCCCCACCACCGCAGAGGGCATAATGGCCTATACCCCTACGATTGTCCCTTCTCCCGGAAAATCTACTGCTGACTCGACAGGGTACGAGTGGCATATTTCGGAAACAGATCTGGAGTGGATCTCTCTTGGATGTTATATCCTTGGTACAGGTGGAGGAGGAACCCCTTATCCCCATTTCGTGCACTTGAGAGAGATGATGCGTGCAGAAGGTGCGAAAATAAGGGTTGTGGAACCTGGCTGGGTGGGTGATGAGGAAGTGGTAGCGTGTGGTGGTGGTAAGGGAAGTCCGACGGTGGGGATTGAAAAATTGCCTGGGAATGAGTGAGACAGCATCCTTCGTGCGACTCGACACCGTTGCTAACCTTTTTAAACAGAATATTGGAATCCCAAAATATCGTGTACAACTACCTCGGGATCAAACCCCATGCCGTTATAGATTTGGAAATTGGAGGTGGGAATGGTTTGCAAGGTATGTTGTAGCCTGGTGCGGCTCGTTCATACAGGAGGACTAATGTTTGTTGTATAGCGCTCATCCTCGGTTCATCAACCAACATGAACATCCCTACCGTCGATGGTGATTGGATGGGACGGGCATATCCCGTCTCATGGCAGGTTACTCCCGTCGTGTGGGGTGGAGACAAGGCCCAATTCATTCCAACTGCCATCTCGGACGGCAATGGAAACAACATGGTTGGTTGAACGCTCTGGTCTCAACTCTCAACACTGACTGGTGTTTCTGCAGCTCATGCTCACAGGAACGACCGAGAAACAGATCGAACGAGCTTTCCGCGCTGCCCTCTCAGAGATGGGAAGTCACGTTGGCTGTGCCAAAGGACCATGCTCGGGAAAGAACATGAAAGCCTGGGTCGTAGAGAACACCATTTCTCTCTCCTGGCGTATCGGTCGAGCAGTATCCCTGTGCCGAGCACGAAACGACATCGACCATGTTGCAGAGGCAATCATTGATCAAGTGGGAGGCAACGAGGCATCAAAAGTATTGTTCAAGGGAAAGATTGTAGGTGTAGAGAGAACCACCGTCAAGGGGCACGTGTACGGAGAGGTACTCATCAGCGCGGCGGACGTTTCTGGCAGCGGGGTGAGCTCGACTTCGGAGACGTTCAAGGGAAAGCTGAAGATTCCCTTCAAAAACGAGAACATCCTTGCTATTGCTGTGGATGACGATGGCAAGGAAGAGGTCATCGCTGCCGTGCCTGACCTCATCTGTGTATGCGATGCTTCAAGTGGAGAGGCAATTGGTACGCCCGAGTATCGATATGGCCTTTTGGTCACCGTCATTGGAATACAAGCTTCGGAGAAATGGACGGCGATACCGAGAGGAATTGAGATTGGTGGGCCTCGCGCGTTCGGAATGGACGTGGACTACAAGCCGCTGGGTAAATTCAAGAGGCCTAGAAGTGTTATAGAAGAGTACATGCCCAAGCCTTCAGCATAAACGAAGCTTCAAGCATTGAGAATAGACCATGATATTTCTCTGGGATAGCATTTGCCATCGCACTGGATAGAGAGTTCATTTATTTATTATCGAATATATTAATCTTTCCGCTCCTACTTGTCTGAAACGCGACAATCAGCAAGGGAGATGAGTCAGAGCATCGAATACTCACTACAGTGTCTTCTTGACAGAAGATGTAAGAGTCGTATTTTGACCGTGAACTTGCCACTGGACAGCGCTGAGCTTGAGCTTGAAATTTGAACGTACTCCGTCTCCGAGCTCCGACTCCGGCACTGGGCCGGCACTATTTACAGGCCATCACGTGACAGAAAGAGAATTTTGCGCCGCACGCGAAGTCGACGGCGACCATTAACATTCATTAACCTCCACAGCTTACCGACCTCTCCAATCTTTGTTTATACATCAGCTGCGTTGAAAACGGCATTGACAGCTTAGAATCACGAAAAATGGCCTCTTTTTTACGAAAATTCTCTACCACTGCAAGCACTGGCGGTTCTCTGTTAGTAATGGGGCCTAACTTGAGTTGCGTACTGATATTGACTTGCTATTGCATTTGTGTTTGTGGCATTTAGAGCCAATGTATTCGTGCGTATCCCTTTTATGAAACCTATTTCAGCGACTGAAGTTTGGGCGGCCACCTCTAGTTCGACGTTGCGATTAATGCCAAGCCTGCCGGACGAATTGTCTTCCGCCTCTATGATGATGTCGTACCCCGAACCACCAAGAACTTTAGAGAGCTTGCGACTGGTCAGCATGGCTTTGGTTATGCCGGCAGCTCCTTCCACCGAATTATCCCTCAGGTAAGTCTTCTCTGTTACTGTACTTCATCGTCTCCTCCCATGCTCGACCCCCACATATGCCACATATGCCAACCATTGTTTTCTAGTTTATGATACAAGGAGGAGACTTTACGGCTCATAACGGTACTGGTGGTAAATCTATCTATGGACCCAAATTCGCTGGTATGCTTCAGTTCGTGGCTCTTTTCTTATGATTACTCAAACCGGATTCTACCAGACGAAAACTTCAAATTAACTCATTCTCGGCCTGGCCTGCTCTCTATGGCTAACGCTGGACCCAACACTAATGGCTCTCAGGTTCGTCAAATCTCCTTCCTCGAGCCCTTCTTCTCTCACAGTGCACAACTTTCTTCGTCCTACAGTTCTTCATCACCACTGTCGTGACGCAATGGGTACGTTTCAACCTCAAAGTATCTATTTAGAATCATATATACTGATTGTCCCTCACATACTAGCTCGATAAACGCCATGTTGTCTTTGGAGAGGTTGTAGAGGGTATGGAAGTCGTGAAGGCAATTGAAGCGCAGGGATCTCAAAGCGGCAATCCTAAAGCAAAAGTTACAATCACTTCATCTGGGACCCTGTAAAGTGGTTAGACATTCCTGACATTACTCAGGACTAGTCCCTGCAATGACCTCGCGCTCGGCACTGACGATCTAAACACAACTATGATAGAGGTAGCAGGTTAACACAAGTGAAAACTGCATAGCACTAGATTCGCGCGACATTACGACGTATACAAATGTTACGCCACGTTCATATTATAAATAAACACATAACGCTAGTGTCCTTTCCTTGTAAGTATAGCCTACAGTACAATGAGCCCTCCAAGCATCATCCCCGTCAGAACAACTACAAGCGTCCTCCACTCAACATTTTTGTCAAACGAACCAGAGTTCGGTTTCGAACTGGATGAACTAGGTGGGGAACCTGACGTTGAGCTCGAACCTGACGCAGATACCGGAAGAACAGTGGTGATCGCTGAGCCCGTCAACGTGAACGCCGGTGAGATCGAACCATTCTCCTCAGCGTTAATGACGCATTCGCCGCTGCCAGAAGCAGTAGCATGACAATCCAGCAAGGAGTCTACCTCAAAACCAGATGCAGAAACTACGAGGGTGTCTATAAGATCGTCAAACGGCGACCATCGAAACATTTAGCTGATTCTTGTAGGTGAATGACGGAACGAAACTTACCCGTGCTAGTTACAGTCGTGGTCTGGGTAACTCGAGAGCTTCCACTTGTGAAGACTGTCGTAGTAGGTTGAACATCAATCACAAGGTAGGTAGTTTCTCCATTCGCAGTGCCAACAGGAACTGCTGTGTCCGAGCCAGAGTCATCGGTGCCAAGTGCGGTGAAGTCAGGATCCAGATACTCTGTCAACGTGAGACTCTGTCCCGGCTGGGGAGAAGCGTACGCTATAAGGTCGAGGGTTAAGTTTCGGTGACAACAGAGATTCGGAAAGATTACTTGCCAAAGAATGAGGCACCGCAAGTAAAAGCTGACAAAAAGAGAGCAAACTTCATCGTGACAACAAATAGATCGAATTAGATCGAATCAGAAGGTAGAATAGCTCGAAGTGTAACAGGAAAAGGGCTGCTGCCTTTTTGAAAGGGAAAATGAAACGAAATAAGATGGTAAAATAAACCAGTGAGAACGAGATATTTGTACTCTTCTGGCGAGTGAGTAACAATCTATGTTCCTATAGCGAGGCTGTCCCAAAAGGGTTCTGGATAGAGTCGATGTATGCATCCCATAGAAGCCTATGCGCGCAATTCAAATTTCATATGGAGGCTGTATGGACCTACATGCCACACAGCGCTCGCCGCTCGAGATCGAATGTTGATGATAACCAGGCTGCCAGCACGTACATCTACAGTGTCATCAAAAGAATATTGCTCAGATTACGCGAGATAGAGGGCGTTCCGTGCCATGATGCTGTGAAAGAGTACTAACAGAAAATGAGAAGTTGCATAGTACGGTACTGTACCATGATAGTGGGGTCGTTTCAGGACTTACAGTTTGTGTCAGTGATGACAGTAATTGAGTCCCTAGTACATGTGAGACTTGGACAGCATGAATGCCACAATAGACGCAACCACAGCTTGAAGTTGGCTTGAGACGAATGCCTCCAATGAGCATACTGTACTAGGCGTACTTGATTGGCGGCCTGGGCCAGTGGACGGGTGCGAGTTTGTTTTTGTCATCACCTCCACAAAAGCTTGCCTTGAATGTCATTCTCTCTGGGGTCGAGTATCACCATTGCTGATTTTTGTTTGCTCATAGAACAGGATCAAGGAAGTGCAACAGCGCGCGCTACCGAGAGCGTCACTGTTCACATAACTTCGGTAATCAAATCGGCGATCAAAAGCTGACATGCCGTTCGGCATCACTCTTGACTAGAACGAAAAAACAGCGAAAAAAATCGTCATAAAGTACGAGTTCGGAATGAAATGAAGAACTCGTAAATATGTAGATGTAGGCACGACATTCTGTTGTAGAAGACCCAAGCACCCCCGTAAGAGCTCTGAATGGTATCCCTTACTAGGAGGAAGTCTGAAAAAGTGCGCCACTCAGACCGATAGATTGTATAGATACTTACTGGGCCACAAATGAATTGAGAATCGAGATCCATCAAATGACCATACATATAATACGAGCAATTCCGAGAAAGCTGTACACCGAAATTTTGATACCACATCCCTGAGTCCTCGAAATCCAAATACTCGTTCAAATTGGACGAAAGTCTTGAAGTGAGTCGAAGGGTTAGATTTGCCAAAAGATAGCACAAAAAACTCACCAAAGGAGAAAGAGACGCAGCATTTCAGTCTCCCATGGTCACGGTGATAGAGAATAGACTAATCTAGACTAAACTTCGGAATCGCATGTAAGTATGAGACAAAATCAAACCAGACCCAGCGTCCAAGCCTGATCGCTCTAGACATAACACAGAATGAGATCGATGGTATGTTAGTATGTATATCCCGCGTAGTGACGGTTGGTCATCAATCGCGAGTAGATGAGTAGAAGGGTTTGAGCGCTCAGCGAATTTAAATCCGTAGCAGCCGCCACGCAGGTTCCTAGCTTCAGTTTCAGTGTATATTCAACGCTCGGCGCGCCCACTGACAAGTTGTGAGAAGTCACCGCAGTGATTAGTAGCATGAAGTCGAGAAGATCTGAAAAGATTGATAGTCGTTCGCCCTTCCCGCCTTGTTGCCTGTGCCAAGTGTTCCTTCGTCTCTGAGCGCAGGTAGCAGGTAGCAGATTCCTGCCTATTACTGCTCAACTAAGACATATTTGATCACCGCAGCATAGCCTTCTATACTCTCCAGCCGACGTCATAGAGTATACTTCACATCGTGAGGGTAGGTTCAACAAAGTACCTCAACTCCACGGGAGTTAGTGCATATTAATCTTCAAATTTGGTAGCACGAAGATTTGAACAATCAATTCAATACCATCCGATAGTACCATCATCTAGAAAGATATAAGTAAATAATCGAGCGTCAACGTTTCGCATCTGCATCGACTCACCTACTCTACCACGCGATACTCAAAGAACAAGAAGACCCCCAAGTACCATTCCAGATCCGACAACTCCAATCATACCCAACTCAAGATCTTTACTAACGAACGCACCGTTCGGTTTGGGCGAAGTAGATCCTGAAGGAGCCGTCGAAGAATCCGAAGTAGTCGATGCTGCACTCGTAGACATCGCGCTCGCTGAACCATCCGACGATATAGCAATGGCTTCCGTAACCACCGGGCCTGTTTCCAAGACTGAGACAGGTCCTCCGGTTCCCTGAACTTCAATAAGGCATGCGGCATTTGAAGCGGAGGCCTGGCAACTAAGTGTGGTGGATTCCGCTGCAAGTTCAAACCCGGAGGCAGATGCGACAAGGGTACCTACACATAGCAAGTGACGGGGTCAAATCATAGCCTTGCAAGCAAGTAAGCAAAACGATTTCGAAACAAACCTGAGAATGTTACTTCTGTAGTTTGTGTCACCCCACTCGAGGTAATAGTCGTAGCATCAACTTCAGTATACAGGAAGGTAGTTTCACTGCTTCCAGTGCCGATTGGCACTACCCACTCCGTAGACACATCAGCAGAGCTCGTAAATTCAGGGGGTACAACCACGGTTAGACTCTCCTGAGGTCTGGGGGCAGCGTTGACTAAATGTACTAGTCGTTAGATGCGAGGACGGAGGAGTGGAATTTTTCAATAACCCACCAAAGAAGGGACCGAAGAAGGTCAAGGCAAAGGGCAACAACAAGCGAACGAGCTTCATCATGATCACAATGACAAACGACGATGAACAAATAGTAATGCCGCAATTCGAGACAAGAAGGGAAGAGCAGACCCCTGCTGCTTAGTAGAAAAGGAAAGGAAAGTAAGAACGAAGAAACGAAACCTGAAGAAGAAAGAACGAAAACCAACCAGAGATTATATACCCGGTCTCCAGCACTACTTTCTCCAACCCAAGGACAAACGTTTCATAGTCAATCAGCAACGCGCGCGCGCGCGACCGAGATACACAAGGATCCTCGAATCTCAATCCCAGTTTAAAGACGGCGTCCCGGTGTAACTATCCATAAATGAATAGATAGACGCCTGATGAATGACAACGCCGTAGTGTAAGAAAGGAAAACAGCACGAAGAAAAAAGTGGGTAGTAAGTTGCATCGGAAGGATTGACCATAGAGAATAGACATTAGTCCAATGTGTCATGTAGTAATATCGCCTAGAGCAACCTAAGTTCGAAAGGGAATAAGAGCCACAGAGTGCGCGCTGATGAAGTAAAATCGATCTACAAGCGCACGCACTTGTTGCAGACTCGCTCATAGAAACCTCAGACCTCAATTCGACGAATTGAAAGATGGATCATCAAATTAAATACCACAATCACCACCAGACTAACAAACCATCACGCTCTACATCTACCAAAAACATGAATAAACCATACACCACATCACCACCGAAACCAACTCACCTGTTCTAGCCTAAAACACACCAAGAGCTCCCAGTACCATTTCGGAAACTACCCCGAGCACCACAAACTTGACATTACCGCCAAAAACGCTGAGGGCCCCATTTTTCGAAGTTGGCGTGGTAGATCCAGAGGGAGCCGTAGCAGACCCAGTCGGCGATGACCCTGCGTTCGATGCACCCGCCGAAGGTGCGGATCCGGAATTACCAGATCCAGATGACGATGCCCCGCCCGACGATGGCGATGAGCTAGCAGCCGACGCACTGGAAGTCGGTGACGCTGGCGATCCAGCTAACGCAACGACTCTCGTGACTCCTGGACCCGCGTCTGCGACTTGTGCGCCATCGGCGTTAGAACCGATACATTGACCAACATCTGGACCAGTAGCATGGCAAGCAAGTGTAGCAGACTGCAGTTCCATATTAAAGCCCGAAGCGGATGCGACGAGTGTACCTATACAAGTAGACAGTAATATAAATCACGGTCGGAAGAGTTGTTCAAAGTCAAAGTAGCCTGTAAACGAACCTGGAAGGGTTACATCCGTGACTTGTGGTCCATTCGGGGCGGCATTCGTGACGTGGTTGACTTCAGTAAAAAGGAATGTGGTCTCACTACCATCACTCGCAGTACCGATCGGTTCTGCATTTGCCGTGAAAGAGAGAAGGTCAGAGGTTGGAACGTAGAACACCAAGGAAAGACCATCCTGCGGTGCAGGGGCAGCCTGAACTAAGTACTCGAGTTAGCGTTTATCAGCAGAATATCCTGGTCCACGGTGACATACCAAAGAAGGGATGGATAAATGCGAAGGTTGTCAAAATGAAAGTAGACTTCATCATCGTGAGTAAGAAGTGGTGCTTGTAACGCCAACCGCAAGAAAAAAGAAAAACGAAGAAGAAAGAAGGGAAGAAAAAAGCAGAGCCTTGCTGCTAGGTAAAAAACGAAAACTCGCAAACGGATTGGAGAAAGACGTCGAACAACCTCGATTTAAATACTCGAGCTCCAGTCCCACTTCGTCAAGACAGAAACGCGACGCCTTAATTCCATGCGGTAAAGCGTCCAAGAGGCGTAAAGCGGTGTCCCCAGTCCCGGTATGCATTCGTGGATAAATAGTTTGACAGCGGGAGCGACAGGCCCACTCGTTGTCTGAATCTTAGAAGTCTCATGCGAGTGATATCGCAACCTCTACTCCTCCCTACCCCTGAGTACACCATTGCCTATCAGTAACCATGAGCCTTAGTAGAGTATAATCGACACGCACGCTAGTAAAAAAACTATTCACACCGCACTCTCGGTATCCTCTACGACAATTATCGTGCAAACTGGGATGAAAGGCTGAGATCTAGAGCTGCAGTCAACGTACACGCGCGCATTCAGGAGGATCGACGAAGTGGCGTGAGTAGCGGGAAAGCCAAATTGTGAAGGTATCGGACTCCTGACAGACACCGGAAGGATCGACTATGGTTGCATGAAAATACAACGCGTAGCAGTCGCGCCGGAAAGATCAACAAAACCGGCGGTGTGTATCACGTAGCAACAACCGCATCGAGGAACGTCAGGCTTTGAAGAACAAAGATTGCTCTACTTAGAATAAGAGTGAAACTGAGTGAAAGCATTGAGCACTGAGAAGAAAGCGCTCACTGCATGATGATCTACGACAATTCAGAATTACCTGTCGGACGCAAAAAACCAAGTTACTAGTGTGCTCGTCGAGATAACATTCCACCGGAAACTGGGTACTTGGATCCAACCCACTTGAAAGGTCGTGGCCGCGCCATTCAGTGGTTGAGGAGAAGCAGATTAGGCCGGGTCAAAGGGATAGTAAGCGCCCAAAGTTCGTAAGCTTTAGTATGTAAGCGATTTGTTCGACGAAAGTTTGGTTTTCCTGTCAATACGCTGGGTAATTTCCGCACGAAAAGAAGGAAAAAAAGGAGGAAAAAGAAAGAGTCCCGGGGCCAAGTCACATGGGGCAAGTACTTACCAAATAGGGCAGCCATGAGCCCAGCGCGGCCTGCGGCGCTACCAGATTTAGCACCACTACACAGACTTGATGTTGAGGGGAGTGCATTGCTGAAAGAAAAAAATTCTTTGAATGTAAGGGTAGATTAGAATATAATGGTGGTAGGGCCGGCTTATGCCAGCAACGCCCACTACCCTGTAGGTAAAGTGGATACTATGTATGACCTTTTGTACTCGAATACTAGTTAGCCTCAGGCCTGTTGCCTCTGGACTAGAAGGAATGTCAAAATTCCAGTCTTCCAAGTTCCAAACCATCTTCAGGCCTGGATCTGTAGCTACATATGTGCCAAAAACTTCCTGCTCTGAGCAACAGGGTGCACGTAAACTTGACTTGCAATGTGAGTCTTTGACATCAAGACCTATGGGTAATGAATGGGTCAAGTTTCCTCCGATGAGTATTAAAACAATTGTGTGATATAAAACAGCATAAGCAAAAAATATAATGTAAAAAGCTATACGTAGAGCCAGTACTTATAATATCCAGGAGATGGTTATGTAGATATTTCTTATCTTATCTTTCTTTTCTTAAGATTAAGATATCCAACAGTCATACTGTATTACCATCTCTTATTACACCACCTCACACCTCTTCAAGCTTCAACAGTCATACCATATTACCAACATACATATTACCATATCGTAGATCCCATCTTATCATCCTGCCTCACCAGCAGTCATGCCATTGTAAGATGAACGTAAGCTTTTTTATTCTCAGCACACACCGAAGTAGGGGTGCAAAACTGCAATATATTGAATTATGTATCTGTAAGACGAATGTAAGCTTTTTTATCTAAAATAACGCTATCAGTCTAGTAACAGGTACGAAGAAAATAAGTTTGCTCACTCTCAGCACACACTGAAGTAGGGGTGCAAAACTGAGAGTGCCGGAAGAATGACAAGCAATTTTAATGACGCTTGATCTTTTGGTGATCGAGCAGTAAAAAGAATAGGTAAGCAAAAATTTGTGTGCTGCATGGCATAGAAGCAGAACGAAGGCAAAGGAAGGGGATTGCGCAGTTGAATGCTGAATCAGTAAATAATAAATGAGACCATTTTTTGACGAATGAGAAAAGAAATATTTTGGTGTACCAAGAACGGTACTCGGGTCGACGTGTGGGTCTCGATATCCAGCTTTGACCCGCTGTCAACACTCCCCTAGACACGCGTGTCGACCCACACAACCAGACCCATCATCTTCACCTGACTAGAGAGGTGTAGGCCAGTGCAGAGCATGGCAGTACGAGTCCTAACGCCTTGGGGTTTTTTTTTCTTGCTCTTATACTATACTTTTTATATGGATGTTGTACATACTGTAATCTCAGACAGATATAGTTATCTTTTATCTCTATTGTATTTAAGTAACATTTATATACTTTATACATTAAATTAAATACTTGGTTGGAGTCTTCATATCTTGATATATAACTTATATTATTTAAAGTCAACTAAGTAGATACAATATATATAGCAGCAGTTGCAAGAGCATCTCTGCACCTGAATAAGTCAATATTTTCATTGACTGGCTCTAGCTGACATTCAGAACCAGTTGAGATTCCATCATGATACCATATAGTATTTCTGTCAGATAATATATGGCTTGTGTAGTGTCTGTTTCCATAGTATATTACACCTGCTAACCTTAGTTTTTTTTGTGGATGTGAAGAAGATACTGCAGTTATTTCTCTTTCTATTGTAAGTGGATGTACAGGATCAAAATTAAATATTATCATGTTTGGTATTTCACCAGACCAGTAGAAATTTCTCTTTAATCTTTGATGACAAGCAGGACAATGTACCATACTTTCATTACTTGGTAAGTGTTCTGCCCACCTTGCAATGGATGTTACATCTGGTTTGACTCTTTCAAGAACAAAAGATTTAGTTGTAAAAGGACGTGAATTTGAAATAAAATGCCCTCTTTGACATTGCAGAGTACTTTCAAGAATTGGCTGTTCAGTGCTAAAAAGCATTGTTAGTAGTTCTGTTACAGAAGTCTCACATCCTAGCCGGAAAGTTCTTGGTCTGTGCTGGTTCATTATTGTTATGAGATTGTTTCTTGCACTGTTCAGTAGACACTGTCCATCCAGAACTTTCATTAGATGAGTAGTAAGCTGTCCTAATAAATGGGTGTTCATTAGTGTAAAGTACTCATTCCACATACAAGAATTTGCTTTCCATATATGATATATCACTGTGATTACTGCATCATATGCACAGCTGTTATTGTTCCAGTTCACTCCAATTGGCATAGATATTGACAGTGCAGCCATTCTGTTGGAATTGGTCTGTGCATTAGAATCAGACCCTAAGTTAGATAAGGGATTTGAAGTGTCAGAGCTATGTTGTGATCCAGTTTTTGGTGTATCTGAGGGAATGTCTAGCTTTGCTTTCTTCTTGGAGGAAGATGCTCTTTCATCTTCATCATCATCTTCATCATCACGTGTTCTTTTTTTTACTGTACAACATGTAACAATACCTGCAACTTTCTGATGTGGTTTATAGATACAAGAACAATCTGTCCAGTCTGAATTAACATTATCAGAGGGTTTATTTGCATAACTTTGTGTATTATTTCTTTCTGTGGCACTATTTGTTTCATTCTTTTCAGCTAGTCTTTTCATATTTGCTATCACTTTATTGTCTACAATATTCCATGCTACTTCTGGTGAAAGTTCATATGTAAATGGTTCTTTCTTAGACCATCTGATAGACTTATGTATTTTCTGTGGTACAAAGTGTAATCCCTTATGTTCTCTAAAGGATACTATGAGTTCACTTCTTCTAGTGCCTGTTATATTCTCTGGAAGCTTATTAGTATACTTCAGTCTTGTGATTTCATCCAATAATTCTAGCTCTCTAAACTCCTGTCTTAGACCACCTTCTATACCAGATGTTATAATTTTCTTGTCAAATCCCTGCAGAATAATTGTATGTGAAGCACTGCTACTTCTGGATAATGCAGTATAGTATGCCTGGTGACGTTTGAAATTGTTCAGGTCACATACATTTATGTCTAAAGTTTGGCCTTGTGATGCATGTGCAGTCATAGCAAATCCAGGCAGAATATCAATCTGTTTTCGAGAAATATACAAAACTTTATCATCTAGTAGTGTCTGTCTTCCACTACAAGTTCTCCGAGTCAAAGGAACTACATTGTCTGGTAGTCCCTGAAATTTGACTGGTGTTGGTGGTTTATAGAGCTTAACATATAGAATGTCAAGAATTGGTTGATTGTATGTACCTTTACCTTCCTGCCAGCCATATACATGTCCACGTTGACCTTTTGTCATAGAAATTTCAGTTGCAACATTATACCTAATTATAACAGGCATACCTATACAAAGAGAAAGCCTTGCTGAAATATGATATTCATGCATACCATCAGGCAATGTCCATAGTAGCTGCTGAAGGCTTTCAGTCATTATGTTCACACGAGCTTTACGAGCTCTCTTTGCTTGCTTATCAGATGCGTCTTGAGCACCAAGTTGGGTGTCATCAGAATAGAAATGATGGAGTTCTTGTTTTGTGTCTCTTGCAAATCGTATACTTCCTAGTCTATTGATTTCATCTTTGTGCAAATTTTCAGCAGTTATGATGGTGCCATTTCTGAATGGTAGCTTCCCTGCACTGTGTCTACCTGGTGCATGAGATGAAATCAAGGTTTGAAGAAAATTGATGTCTGCTGGTGTACAGGCACAATATCTCATATTCTCAAGAGCTTGACGGAACTTTATGTCATCTTCAGTTTGACCTTTTTGTCTCATATTCTGCCGAAGAATTACAACATGAGTAAATTGATGCCATAATGCTTTTCCTACTGCAGCCTGCTGATTCCGGAGTGTTACACCTCTGATACCAATTTTGTGACTATACAATGAAACATCCTCATTGCTGACTGGTGGAAGCTGTGCAAAATCACCAGCTAGTATCATATTCATTCCACCAAATGGTTTATCTAACTCGCCTCTAACTTGAGCAAGTCTTTCACTTATTTTGTATAGATCAACAGCAGAAACCATTGAGATTTCATCAAGAAACAAATAGTCTATCTTGTGTAAACGAGAGCATACTTGACTCATAGTTGAGGAAGATGTTTCCTCTAAACGGCTATTAATCCCTAAAAGATAATGATATGTTGAGCCCCCAAGCAAAGCTGCTGCATTACCTGTTGGTGCTATTACTGCTATTCTATGTGACTCCTCTCGACTTGCAAAGAAATGTAGAAGTGCTTTCAGAACCTGAGATTTTCCAGTCCCACCCATTCCTCCTATATACATTAGTAGAGGCATATCACTTAGACCAATAGAATGATTTGCAACTAGTCTAAATGCTCTCTCCTGTTCCTCATTGAGAGTAAACTCAACAGTTATGCTATTTACCTGCTGTTTGATACCACCATAGTCTAGTCCAAGTCTGTCGAAATAAGTGCGATCACAAATTTCTACAACATTTGGTTTGAATTTTGATGGCTTGGACATGTTCTTTTTAGCATCAGTAGATTCTAGCTCAGATTGATCTGTATTTGGATTTATCCTTGGCTTTTTGTTATCCAGTACCTGAGTTCTCATATCAAGTATAGCTTTGTTCCATTCTTCTGGAGACCGATTAGGAATTACATTAGACTGGTAAAATTCAACATCACTAAGAACACTGCAGTCTTTTTCCTGTTCAGCTGTCCAACCTACATTATGCAGAACGTTTCGTATTTGTTCCATTTTCTGTTTTCGTCTAATATACTGATGACCATGCTGCATGCCTGTACTAGGATCAAACTCAACTGCTTCCTCACTGTCAAAGTCAGCATTGTCAGCATCCTCATTTAATGGATCTTGTTGTACTGGTCTAGAGTCAACCCATATTGGCAAGTCTGTAGTATCAGATACACCTTTCTTTAACTGTGCTCTGAAATCATCTCGTGCATCTAGACACTCATATCTTATATTAAAATATTTCATATATTGTAAGTGTTTTGGTTTGAAATTGTATGCATTAAACTCTTCATGCCATAGTTGTGTAGCACTTTTTAAGTCTTTTCCTGATCTCCAAGGCTTGAAAAATGTCAGCATTGTGCAGCAATAGTATTCACGGTCACCACTATCTGATCTGGGCAATGTAGGGCCCAAGAAGTTAGGCACAACATATTCAGGAGTACTGCAGATAGCAACAACATGAGTGTCTACAAGAGGATGATCAGCAGTAAATCTCAGGCAACTGTTGTTGTGTTGTTTAGATTTCTTAGTCAAATCAGTGTGTATTATTGTACTATCATTGTTTTCATTGGAAGTAGAAGGTGCTTCATTATAATGTGAAACAAGGTCATCTCCCAGGTCTTCAAACTGATCCTGATCATTTTCATCTTCCAAAGGTGTCTCATTTTCCATTTGAAGGCCTGTTAGTATTTCATCACAATCAGAAGCATCATCATCAACTACTTTGTCTCTTGCTTTCCTCTTTGAATTATGGGGCTGTATTCTGTAAAAGTGCTGGATCCAATCATACAATGTTATATTCTCATGTTCTTTGGGCCGGCATATGTAATCATAGACAGAACAGAATCCTATGATCTTACCTCTGGTCTTCATAATAACAACCTTATACTTGTCTCCATTTTCATCTGGGTGCCAAGCTCTCCTTGCTTCAGTCACATAACTCTGCCAGTAGAAAGGAACAAATGTATGGTCAGTGTAATGGTCTGGATGCTTAAGAAGATAATGAGCAACCATAGAGCTACCTAGTTCCATTTTAGTTGAGAGCAAATTAACAATCTTTGTTACTAATCGCCTAGCTTTTTCTGTGTCTGAGAATGATCCTTCTAACATGCTAGTACTCCGTTGAAAGACAGTTCTGATGGTGTCAAATATAGTATGAGTCTTCAATCCAAATTTTGTAATATAGTCTGATACATAGATCACAACAGCTTTTATAGCTGTACCAGAAAGCAGACATATAACATCAGTGTTGCATCTTAGCAGATATGTAATTAGAGGGGCAACATCATTCAGCCATGGTTCTAGTTTCTTCAAGTTGATTGAGCCACTTTCCAGGTCTACATCTGTTTTAGGATAGAGTGGCCTAGGAAATCTTGCTTTACATTTCTTCCATGCATTATTTAAACAAGACACTGCCCATTTGTCCTTGTCTATTGTACCATCTGCTCTAAAGGCACGGAAGCAGTCATGGTAATTTGCATGTAGAAGTATACGATCAACAGTTGTTTGAAACTGAGTATCCCAATCAGAACGGATATTGCATGTCTGGCATTCTTTTGTTGAGTTTAAACATGAGCATAAAGGTGGTGGAGGATCAGGTAAAGTCGATGTTGGATGAATATAACCTTCTTTGGCCTGGTCATGCTGTTGCTGTTCAATTATGTTCTCCTTGTGTCCTGTAAAAAATTCACCCTTTCGAATACTGTCTAAATAATCAAAGAGCCGTTGACAGAACTCAGATGATCCTTTGGTTAATCGATCTCGTATTTCTTGTGGACTTAAATTGCAAAGTATCCACAGCATCATATGCAAATGAAGAGAAAGTCGTCCTTGTTGCTCCACTGTTGCATAGTATGCAGAGGTTGGACCAAAGTAACCATTTCGATCCTGACCCAATCCTAGAATACATGAGATAAAAGTCTCTACTAGAAAATAAAAGAATCTAGATGCTGCAACAGGGTTATTTGCAATGAGCCTTCTGCAATCATTCCACTCAGGTATGTGCAGAGGAAATTCCTCTTTAGTATCTGCATAGTAAATTGATATTGGATGTTCAATATCAGCAGGTGCTAGTGTAATGTACCAGGTGGGAGCTCCTCTATATGATATTAATGACCATATCTCATTTCGCATGTACTTCTTGCTTGTCATAGATCCCTTTACCTTCCCTGATGCTTGGTCCAGGTCTTTTAACAATGTGAAACAGTCCTTTTCTTCCTGTGTCTTTGGCTCAACATACACACCATCTGCAAGTTGAGAGCTTAATGTTTTTAGCAGCTCTGTATCAATATTCATAAACCTTCTAGAAATATCATTGAATTTTTTTTTCTCAGACAAGAGATAGCCCTGAGTTGTAGTAGTCTTAATCTGCTCATGGCTAAAAGCAACAAATAAGAAAGATGGATCTTGTTGGAAACGTTTATCATGATACATCAACAGGAACTTTTTATGCTCTGAGTCTGAGAGGTCTGTAGACCCAATACCACCTAACCCATATGGAAATAACCATGGAAACATCTGTGGGTATAGTTTAGGATTATCATAAACTGATTCTGGGTCTGCTCCATGAGAAATCCGTAAAAATTTACCCTCATTATCTAGGTGTTGAATTGCTTGACTAGTCACCTGTTCTTTGCTCATCTTTGCCAGCTTTTCTCCAACTAGACCATGCACAATGAATGGACAATCACCACTATCAGTACCATCTTCTCCATCCTGTTCATATGTTGTTACATTTTCTGCTGTCCTGGTAGCAGTAGACTTGAAGTATTCAACTGAAACAGATGGTCTATCCTCATGATACTGATTTAGATTTGCATACGAGATTTGAACATCTTGATATTGGGCAGAATTACGGCACAGACACTCAAGTGCCCTTGCAACTACATTCCGACGCACCAGAAGTGGAGTACGGGCATAGTCAGCAGAAGTTGGTTTGCAGGGTCCAGTGAACAATACAGCCATGACATCATCCATATCTTCTCTTGGAGGAGGCAATATATTGTAAATCTTTTCCATTGGGTTTGGATAGGCGATAACATTTGCTACCATTTTTGAACCACCAGATGAAATTTTGACATAACATTTGCTATGTCTTATCCTAGCAACCAGCATCCGTTCAAAAAAGCGCAATTCCTTTAGTTCAGGTGGTACTTCACCCAACCATAATCCATTGGCAAGAGCTAGCTTGGGTACTTTCTGTTTTCTAATGTCTGCCCTACACTTATCACATAGTCGATCACATGTATGGTCAATCACAGGACCACTACGTTCACGGATAGGCTCAGACATAGAATTTCGAGCAAGACGCGTAACTCCAGGTGTTTCTAGTATATGTAGAAGTTTCTTTACAGCACGTAATTTGGAGAGTTTTGTGACAGGAGTAAGTTGACCACATATAGCACAGCCTGCTTCCATTGCTTTCTCTCTAGAAAATGCAGCACACCAACTTGACATGATGTGGTCCTTCTGTGTATCTGTCAATATGCTTGGAGGAAAACTCCTCTCATTAACATCCTGTTCATTTCCTGACTCCTGATCACTGTGGTGGATGGCTGATGTAGAACTGCCCTGATCTTTGAAAGCAGCTGTCTGAAAGGACATAAAAACACCTGGTGGTTCAACTGCACTTTTAGATCTAGATGTGATGTCATTGTGTGTTCCAACTTCAGCTTCATCTTGTGTTCCAACTGCAGCTTCATACTGTAATTCAACTGCGACTTTATCTTGTATTTCAAGTTGGAACTCATGAAACATTCCTGGAGAGTATTCTGCTCGACTATGATCAGCATATTCATTCAAAGTATTCATTTGTGTAGCAGGGGGTGTCGGATAATCAGATACACGAAAGGTTGTCTGTTGCACCTTGTCCTTGCTATGTGGAACCACTGGACCCTTTGTCATACTTTCATAAAGTACAGGTGTTGAAGAGCATGTTGAAAGGTCAAACGTACTAAAAGCAGCACCTGTAAGATGTGAGCCTGCATTGTAAGCAGCAGGAGTGTCTGAATTTATGCTTGAAGGACTCAAAGGCATTGCTCGGAAAGTTGACTGCATATGCTTAAAAGGAGAAGAATGGCCTCGCAGACCACCACCACGCTGGTGATGCAGAGGGTAGAAGAAAGAATTATCATTGTAGAGAAAGGAAGGACAGGAATACAACAGACAGCTGAAGCAACAGACAGCAGACAATCTAGTGAGCATACAAATTTTTCTGAAGTGATTCAAGAGACACCAATTCAGGTCGTGGTGTGTTTTGTACGAATTTGCAGCCAAAAAGGCACAGTAATCATGTCTGAACATTATAAATTGCAAGATACGAGCATAGGAAAGCCACACATAAAAAAGCGGAGACCTGAAGGGAATTGCACAGAACAGAAGAGGGAATACAGGTGAAGTAAAATGCACATATCGCCGGGACCTGAGGGGTATATGCTCACGACAGCAGGCAGGCAGGCTTGAATGTAAAACATATTTCATTGAACCGACAATTACATTCGGCATAATTGTGTAGGACATAGATAGTTCATCCCTTTTGGTGTAACCTGCACTGCCTCGTTCAGTGTTTGAAGAACAGTACAGATCAGAAATGCGAATAACCGCAGTAGAATTAGGAGCAAACTCCCAGATAGTAGAAGACAATGGTAACGTTTTGATGTGCAGGTGGTCATCTGGCACCACAAAGGTACGTCCGTTGTTGATTAGACAAGCGAAACTAATTAGAAAACAATTACTAACCTGCATGGAGACAGAAAGATACAGATTCAAGCAGGGCTGCAGTACCCGACGGCTTGTCCAGAGTAAACTGAGGTGATTCCGCCATAATATTAACACAACGCAACATAGACAATAAACAGAACACGAACTTGTGGCCCAGCAATTGTGTGTTGAATACTCTCCGGATGATGTACTGCATGAACGTGTGATGAAGCGTGTGTCGATTGAATCCTCTCGCACGGGAGATTACCAGCTATAGCTACAAATAAACTTCAGTTCGAAAAGCCTGAGAGAGTTGATATACGCACAGCGAGCAAATGAGAAAGCCAGCAGAAAAACAAGCAGAGCAGCGCGACAAAAAGAATACATGTTACTGTCGTTGAAGTGGCAAAGATGGTTGAACTGGTGAAGAGGAAGCGGGAAGTTCGAAAAACAACAATCGCACGAGAGTCGAATTAAATTGAAGGTGTGCCAATGATTCACTGAACATTTGAACGAAGAAAGAAGCATGTCGATGGAATCCGGTGTCAACAGTCCGGATGTGTGTCAATAGACAAGTTATAGAAGAAGATCAATATTTATTTTGGTGGTCATTTTTATATCGGATCACTTCGGTAACGTCTTGAGTACGTTCATAATACTATTGAAGAGCTATATATCGAGCCAAAAGGCACAAGAAAAGAGAAGTTTAAGTCGATGCACGTCTAAGAAAGTCACACAATACAGGATTCTTTCACGAAGAGGACCAGGTGAATATGAAAAGCCCACAACTTCTGAGTGGTGTCAGTTGTCGTCCAGAAATCCACCACATTTTTCATCTTGGGATCATATTTGATATAGAGAGAGCAATAAACTTCCTGAAACTGGTCTCTGTCGAATGTTAGCGCAATCTAATATAACAAGTTAAAAATGCTGACAACGTGCAGAGAGTTCATTAAGACTTACGGCTCGAGTGTTTGGGTCGCAAATAAACAAGTAACAGAAATTATTGAATAACTTGAAGGGGAGAACTGCAGTGACTTTATTTCTGTACGGTCGGTATCCCATATTAGCCAAGGAAAACCACTGCCGAAGTTGCATGGCGAATGTTCTAACGGCTGGAGGAGGTGTGGACCTTGATACTTTTGATACGAGCACGCAAGATAGTTTTTCAGCCAACCTGTATGCAAATTAGGTGCAGACGGAAACTGTAAAGAAATGAGAACTCACGGATCCGGTGCTAGTTCGTCGAGATATGCAAGAAGCGTATGAAGGTCTTCTCCCATGCTGTATGCAGTACCCGATGTGGGAGTGAAAGACGGCGTAATCGACATACCATCTGTATCGTAGGAGTGACACCAAGAATAGCAGGTAAGACCATCGTGTTCCTTGATCCATTCGTTATTGGCGACAGGAGGGAGTTTGACCACCCAACAGAAACAATTGCCTACAGTACGGTGGCGAATCAAATTGGTTTCGGAATCGACGCTGAGGACTGAATGAGCAGAAGGGAAAACTTCCAGATCCCAACCTCGATCAGCATACTTCTGTCGAGAAGCTTCAGTATCTAGACCTTCTTGGCACAGCTCATACGATACACGGTCGACAAAAGTTGCACGAGGATAGAGCGAATAAGCCTTGGCATGACTGATGAAGTTCATAACACAAGCTAAAGAAATAGAACAAGAAGAAAAGAAAAAAAAGAATAAGTCAAATTAAGACTGACTCGAATCGTTACAAAACAACTTACTGGAATGAAACCCAAAAATAACGTGAACAGGGGGATCCACGCACGCGATAATTTGAATCTTCGTATCTGGGGTATCACGGTGGTGGAAATTCCAAACACAGACGATACCTTTCTCGAGATAACCATAAAAAATTGCAAGTTCCTCGTACGGCGGAGGAACGCCTGCTTCTTTCAGCATGAAGTACCTCAACGTAGAGGAGTAAGCGGCTTGGAAGGTGGTTGATTGTCGCACGGATGGGACAAAGACATAGTCAGAGTCCAAGAGGAATTGACCAAGTATGTCTGCATACTGCAGAGGAACGTAGAGATCCAAATCGCTGCTCCAGAGGGGAGAGTTTCATTGGAAGAACTGCAAAGCAACAGATCCCGAAATGAGGGTATTACTTCTCGCTTGAACCTCGCGAAAAGCGTCGTACTGTTCTTTTGAAAAGAAGGGCTTCAGTACACTTTCCACCTGATATGCTCGAGACAAGTACGAAGAAGACGCAGCATGGCTGTATTTGCTGACTCCAGCCAATCTGACAATGTCCATGGAGGAGAGAAAGTTCATAATTTTGTCGTCAAGGTCGGGGCTGAAAGGGTCAAAGTGATGCTGTTAGCGAGAAACAGGAGGAACACGATGAACACGTACAGGGGGCAGAAGGACATGACGAGTTATATGGAGTAGACTTGGGAGTGGCATCCAAATATATAAGACTGCGATAATCACAACAAGATTGACCAGCACAAAATAAGACAGGACGACGAAATTCGAGCGGAGAGTGCAAAAGCGTGTTACGAAAAATGTCAAAACGTGGTAGGCGTGGATGTTCAAGTACGATATTTCCTATCGGGGCATAACACAGAAGATGAAATGGAGGAATATCGATGTTGTTTTCGCGGCACCCGACATGCTTCTAAACCAAGAGCATTCGATCGTAACGAGGCGTGAGTTGTCGATGTACAGAAGACCATGAAGCAGAAAAAAAATGTTGGATGTAACCCTCCATTGCATGTAGAGTATACAGTCAAGTATTCTCTCTATTCAAAGGCTGCATGCTTGTTTCGAGTTCGAGTTGTCATGGATCTGCTACAAGATGAAAAGCACCACGTAAAGCAGTCCAAATAGCCGTTGTCAGAAGGAACTGTAGGTCTGCTGATCAAGAAACGCCGTGAAAGGCTATTTGACGCTGGATAGAAGGAGCAGAATGGGAAGGCAGATATAATAGAGGGAGTAGCGGAATAGGCTGTTCTCGCATAGCAGAAGAGAAAGGTGACGTCGGAAAGAAGAACTGTTTCAGCAAATGAACGTAGATTTCAAGTATGTGACGGGTATATGTGGACGAACCCAGTGCGGAAGCGGCGACGAGGTTCAAAACATGCTATAAAGGAAGTTATCTGGAGGCAAATGTGAGCCGGTCGAAGGAGAAAGGAATGGAAACCGAAATACAAGGCAAAAAAGCATTCGAATTGACAGATATCCTTCTATTTCCAAGAAAAGCGCCAGTATCCCTAGCAGATACAGTAGCATAGAACTCCATGCAGCATGCTAGAACGAACAAGAAATAGCAAAAGAATCCAGAGACAGTGACTGAAGAGAAACAAGAACGGCACGATTATATAATTCAGGCTGACATATTACCGGATGCGGTAAGTAGCCGCGTTTGGGTCTGTTTCGTTTCTCTTCTCGCCTCATGTAGCTCGTTAGAATGAAAGGAACACCGCATACACATAGAGACCGTACGCAAGTGACAGCTCTTCGCAATACACTCCCTTTTTTTGCGTTGCTTCCGGGTAAATGCCGAAATACTATCAATGCATTCGAGGCCCAAAGTACGTAGACCTGTTTGAATACTCACTGCTATAAAGATACTGACACGCCTCAAAACGAATCAACTGTCCACTTGGAATACACTGCATAATTTGACATGGACTCGTCGACTGTGACCTCCCGCATTGAGCTATTCGCAGGCTTGGAACCTCGAGTAAGTAACAACATGTTTATTATTACTACGCAACACTGACAAGATGACAGGACGGCCAAAGACTCTTCAAAATACTGTACCTCCCCCACGACAGCACCGTGATGCGCAAGATACCCATCTTGGCAGATCCTAACCCTCGGGGATGGAGCAGAGCCATTGCAGTGGCAATCAAAAATGCAGGCTGGATACCCTACGGATTCATACCCACCGCATATCGACTAGATGGACTATTCGACAGCGAGGGACGACCAGAAACCCTCCTGCTAGTGGTGATCGGAAATAGCGAGATCCACCTGACAGAGTGCACCGAAAGCAGTACCTGTACTCGTGATGCAGATACAGTGTACTGGAATCATTCTATCATAGCCATTCCTCTCAACTGTTTCGGTGAACCGCGCAACGCAGAAGACATAGATCGCTTTCACATTCGAGAACACTTCATGTGGTATGGCGCTTTGAATTCAGCAGGTTCGTTACTGTAATCACTCACAGATTGACACACAGTACCGCCTGTCCCCATCTCCGACGCTATTCACCTTTTCCGCTCGTTCTTGTGAAAGGCAGGACTGAAACCTGCAGTCATACAGTTGCGAGAACAGTCGAAACTGGCCAATTGAACCTCAACTAATCAGAAGAAGAGGGCTGTACAACTGAGGGAGGTCGATAGCATGTCGTGTACCTGTCAATACTCCATATTGGTGTAATTCGAATAGAGCCCTACCCAATGTCTACATTTTATCCTTTTTTTTTGTCTATTCAGCAGGGGTAGATTTTTCAGAGGCAAAGCCCTCACAGAACAAACAGTCTCATACATCGAATATACATTACACTCGAAATCCCTTCTAAGACAACCAAGTCAGCGCTCGCATGAAATGTTATTTGTTCATGTAATATCACGGATTTTTTCAACCCTAGCTGCTAGAATAAACATTCAATAAGGGTAGTTGCCCATCGAGTTAAAGGGTTCAGCAAGGATAGTTGCCCTTAGCGCTCTAGAGGGCAATTTAGGCGCTGTAGGGCAGTTTCCCTTACCGTTACTCTGTTACTTTTTTTGTCACTTGTGTCACACTCGGTCACTTCAGATACGGGTTGAGACTGATTATGTAATCACAAAAAATATTGTCGCGCCTGATTTGGATTCTTGACCGAATGGTCTAGGTCTCATCCAAATTGGGCTGAATTTGATGATGTTTTGCAAAGCTGGCGTCACATGAACAGATGAGCAATACTTTACATTTGTTTGATTTAGATGCTGATATCCGGCAACTGCCGTTTATCTGCAACACTCGGCAGGGCGGTATAGTCTTTACTTCTATTTTAAATATATAGTGAGTCATCTCCATTTTTACCTGGCTTCGTTGCTTACATTTACAAATCTAGAGGTGCTATGTTAAACTGAGGAAAAGGTGCAATGAAGCTTGAGTGGTGTAATGGTTTGCACGTCAGTACTATTTACGCCTCGGTCTAAGTAAATATTTAACTGAAAGTTTGGGTTCGAGTCCCACCTCAAGCAATAATTTTTAAACTCGTACATTTTGTAATTCACTCAATTTCGTGTTGGTCTGGACGTGCTATGTCTAACCGTGAGGCAACTATAAGTAAGCTTGGGTGGTACAGTGGTTAGTGCGTCAGCCACAAATGCTATCAAAGTAGATGCGGTCTGAAGGCATGGGTTTGAATCCCATCTCAAGCATTTTTTTTAAACTTCTTTTTTTCTAACTCATATATTTTCTAAGTTAGCCTATCCCAATTCCTTACTGTTCTAAGACTTTCAACTCATTTTCTGACTTACAGGTTTTACCCTCCATGCAGACCAAGTTATTCATTATTCAATAGACTACCACACAAAAAAAAACATGACCGAAGAACTAAGAACCAGCACTCGAAGAAGACTCGGCAGAGAGAAGTTGGGCAAGGATCTGGGTAAACACGTAGCAAACATCGCGCACCGCGATCAAGATTGACGCCTCCTCCTCCTCCTTCTGACTCTTCTCCCGACCCGTCCCAACCGGCATCTTGTCCACAATGAATACCCAGAACACAAGACATGCAACCACAACTGACAGACCATTTGGCCCTGGGTGTACAAGGTCGTCCCACACCTCCGCCTCGCTCGGCTCGCCCTCATACTTCTCCAATGTTGGCCTGTGATCAACAAATACTCGAAGGCGCCATTCCGGCTGTAGAACCTCCCACCAAATCCAGAATTGCCGCCCAATCGGTGGACCTGCACGTGAATTCGGCCGCCAATCCGGTCGTCGAGCTCTTGCAACCCAATCCCCAATGCAATATGGCCGTCCTTCAGCACTCAGCTTCGACCACTTCTCACCCTGTGTCACACCTTCAAACTTCAGCCACAGCTTCAGCAACTCCACCCATTGCGCCTGAGACTGATAGGGAACCTCCTTCGCGACCCTGAGCGTGTTCAAAGCGTATAACAGCGCGGTGACCTCGAGAACCGGCAATCCTGTCGCGTCAAAGCTGAGAGGAAGGGTGGGAACAATGGGCCCGCGGGCTGGACCAGAAGACGCCGCTTTCCTTCTGGGTCTCTTGCTTTCGTGCTCGTTCTCCGCCTGCTCCACCCCCTTCCTTTTCCTCGACTTCCTCTCCCCCTCAATGACGCCCTTCTTCGCCCTACTACTCGCTTTCTTCACGGCTTGTGTACGTGTCGTACTACTGTTGTCTTCTCCCAATGCGAAGGGCTCGGGTGAACCGGCAGGGCTTGGGATCGGCGAAGGTGGTGGAGAGATATTTGGAACATCTACTGGTGATGGCAGGGCAGAGGGATTAGAGACTGGTATCGGGGGACCAGTCGAAACAGCAGCCTGGGGTACGGTAGATTCCGCAGGCGTCAGAGGGACAGTTGAAGCAGTGGTGGTTGCAGGAGAAGGTTTGGGCGATGAGCGAGCGGATGAGCTCGTTCGAGTTGATGCTCGAGTTGAATTTCGAGTCGATGGTTGGCTCTTCGGACCGAGGGAAGGGGCAGTTGAATTGGAAGAAACGTCTGCGGCTTTTGACCCACCACCAGCCTGCCACCTCTCCGCATTCTTCCCCTCCTGAGACCAACTAAATACGTCGGCGTCCTCCTCAAGCTCCACAGCGAGCTCATCCTCAAACTCGTCTGGCAGGGCCCGAGACTTGCACTCCTCTTCGCCTATTAAAAGGGGGTTCAGCTTCTCACTCCACCCAGAAAACAAGAACTTAAGAACTTACTGTAGCATTTATGTAAGAAACGAGCCATGCTGGGGAAATGGTGTTTCTCCCAGGATACGTATTCCGAACGGCCATAGTTTTGCTGGATATCTCCTCGTGCTGTTCCTGCGTGTATACTAGAATAAGATGAAACGAAAACATTGCGTGAGGAATAGTACAATAAATAATGAATGAACATTCTACTCACGCTATGATGTTGAGTCTTCCCCCATCGATCGGCTCGGGACCACCTGCAATAAAAGAGCATTTCCACCCGGTGCGCACGCAAATACCGTCGAGGATAGGCTTCACAAAACGTGTCAGGTTGTTGATGGCTCTAAAAACGGTTCGTCAGAATTATTTGAATCTACACATTTCATTCGAAATCGAATACGAACTGTTGAAAATCCTCCGGCTTCATAGAAGGTGGTCCATTCAACTTGGCGTTGTAGTCCTCTAAATCCTTCTCGTGCCTTTGTTTCGCAATGTCCTCCCATCTCTCCTTTTCTTCCTTGGACAACTTCTCCCACTCCTTCGTCACTACATCCTGATACAACTTCGCCATATCCCTACGGACAGCCTCCTTCTTTGACTCTTCGTATCGCTGCAAGATGACGTCATCGTTTTCTTTAGCCCATACGAGTTTCGCAGTCTTGCATCGCGGCTTTGAGGAACAGACACCGTTGGTAAGCTTGAGCATTAGCACAGAGAGAGGATTGAGTTGCTCCTCTCTCTTCATACCAGCGTTGTTCTCTTTGTTGTAGACGTTCTTGAGATAGCGTTCAATTTGCTGTGGGAAGAATTGTCGCGGTCGCGGTCACGGTCAGTCGCGTCCTGGCATAGTCATGTTACGATGATCACTTACTCCTCTGCGCAACTTCAAGGTCTCTTTATGTTCCTTGTATTTCTTTTGGGCCTCCTCATCACTGCCGGGGTCAGGATATTCGACTGCCGGCACGTTGTCATCAACAGCATCAAGTTCTTCTTGGGAGCGCTCAACACTCAATGGCAAATCCACCAGCCAGCGATTGAATACTAAGCGGCATATTTCATCGAGACAATCCCTCGCGGTTCCAGCTCTTACAGCAGCTGCATATCGAGGGTATAAAGAATCGAGAAAAGCCTGGCGTTGGCCTCTGATGACTCGAGGTTGGGGCATATCAAGCTAACATAGACGGTAGGTGTCAGTTGTCAACCTTTCACTAGCATTGGACCACTCACCTTTCTTTGACAGACCTAACACGATGGAAGCCCAAGAGTATCATGCAGGACGACCTTTTTTTCGACCGGTAAGCGTACTTGGGGCGAACATTCGATCTCCGGCTGACCCCCTAAATAAATCTAGGGTAGTTTCCCTTGATCGTCGGCTCGCTTTTAGGGCAGTATCCCTTACTCCGGACGCATCCACACTTCGCATCAGTATTGTGTAGGAGAAAATTCCGCCATTCTCCGTTTGATATTTACTCGTATCTTATACTTTTCTTTCTCTTTCCACCATGCCTGTAGCTCAATCTAGTCAGTATTTCCTTTATCCTCATCAATTTCACTGCTAACTTTTCTTCCGTGGCAGCGTCGGCACCTCCTACGCCTAGACGACGTACTAGGAATCAAGTTCACCAAGTTGAAGGAACTCGATGGGATCGTATGTCCAGACATTGTTACATAAATTTCAATTACTGATAGTGTTTCAAATTTTACAGGTATCACGATAACCACTACAACGACCACCGTTGTAACTGTCCACTATTCCGAGCTGATCATCATATCGGACTCTGAAGATGAGGAGCTACCTGTAGGGTCGCCATCCATCACATCGGTTGACTCGTCTACGAGCCTTCCTTCATCTCCCACGCTGACGGCTGTAGACTCGGTGTCAGTGGTGTCTCAACCACCTGCTGTACCCGATACTGCGCCCCAAGTTCAGATTCAAGGAGAGGACCCTCTCCCTTCATACTCTCACGTTGTTGGATCGGTAAGCATTCACGACACTTCTCTCTTGTAGAACTTGGAAATATTTGTGTTTAGGCCGAGTTCATTGAGGACACACTCGAGTTTTACACAAGGCTCTTTTCCCAGCCGGTCATCCCGCCTCATCAAATTCCCGATGCCCAGACCCTCTCAGGTGGCATACCTCCGAAAAAATGGTATGTTGTCACCAGAGGCGCAAACGTCGGAGTTTTTTCAGACTGGTAGCACCCTTTCCTATCTCGGCTATTCAATAACTCACCTTTTCACTTTCTGCAGGCTCATGGTTGCGCCAATTACCCAAGGCTTTCGCATGGCACAACACAAAGGATACAGGACCTACAACCAAGCGTTGGAGAGCTACACCAACAGCTACAACGCTCGCAAGGTAGCAATTATTGATCGTATGGGTACACCTCAAACGAGGCCGCGTTCAGGGTTGGAAATTGTATCTCAGCTTTCTAATCTCATGTTGTAGGCATGTATGTCAATTCAAATTGAAAAAACATTTTTCCGGCGTGGTAGCATGTGTAATACCTTCACAAATTGCTAAGTAAATGACAGTGCCTGGGTAAGAGGCCTCAAATCACATCATCCAACGGGGCAGCACCATCACCCTGTCCCTGCTCCCTAGCAATCCGAGGGTGGTCACATTGTCTGCTTATGAGAAGATTTCAAGCCTACCTACGCTGCCTCGCACGACGTTCGCGTTCTTTCCTCGCTAGTTCGTCTCGGTTTTCCTCCCGCCACAGCCTCTGACAAATACGTTTTCTCTGTCTCACCGCCTCTTGCTCCTCCTGAGACAGAGTGGGGAAGAGTTCTCGCTGCCTGAGGAAAGTGTTAGGGTTGGGGGAAGTTAGCCAAATATACCAGCCATGAAAAGACCTACCTTTTGTTAGCTTGCAGCGCAGCTTGCTTCTTTGCTTCACGGTTTCTAAGTAGATAATGTTACTTAAGTTTAATAGATGAATTCTAAAAGTTTACCTCTGGTATTGTCTTTGTGCACGCAACCTTCTCATTATTACTTGTCTTCGAGCTTTGCAGATAGGTAGAAAAAACGCAATGGACTCCTCGTCATGCCCTTGATCTCGGAGCCACGCAAGCTCAGCGTCACCAGTGAGGTCCAGCTGAAAGTCGGGATCATCGAGCATCTGCCGTGCTACCATGGTGGAGTGAAGCTAAGAACTTTGACGCCACTTGAGGACCATTGACGCCGCGTGAGGACTAAATATGGTTAGTGCGGCGCAGCGTAGAAATTCGCCACACTCACGATTCCTTGATACCCACTCGATACATTTGTACTGAGTCTCGACTAAGGAGAGCAGGAGGAACATATTATTAGTGTCTACAAATGTTTCTTGAACTTCGATCTACATAAATCAAAGTATGCCTCACTTACTGTTCACTGATCCAACTACCGCATAAATACTACTTCAAACTTCGAACTCGAGATGTGTACATTAGGCTGTAGGATAAAGTATCGCAGTAACATTTCTGTGTACAACTAGTGTCGACGAAATCTCCACAAGAAAATGTTCAGACTTCCAGTTCACCTGCAACCAGTTGTGAGATTCTTCGGGTGCATTTGGTTCAAGTTTCGACAATACCCGTCTTTTGCGCAGGAATCTCATATTCACACAAGGATGAAGTAGTCGAAAAGAAATATATCACAAGATTATCTATGTACATGCTCCTGTATATATAGCCACTAACTACGCAAACCTAAATCTTTTAAAGTCGAGAAGAGAGAGAGGCCCATGCACCATCGACCACGCTTACGCTCCGCCTCCTTCATCCTTTCCTCCTCCCCTATGCTCAGATTGTAATTTTCCTCCGTTTGAAATCCATGATCTACCCATCGAAAGAGAGCCCCGGCCGAGTACTGGGTGAACAACATTCGTGTTTCATGGGGCTGTATCTGGGTATTGAAGTGGCGACAGACAGCCGAAGGAATAAAAATAAGCGCGCCGGGTGGAAATTCAATGACTACCTTGTAGTCAGGTAGCACGAGATGCCCTCCTTTCTTCGGGTCATAGTGGCCAAGGCTCCAGATGCCGCACCATCCGAAAGGTAAGTTAGCAAAGTCAACGTGTTCGTAGCATACGGTCTGGGGGCCGAAATTGAAAGCCGCGGCGGCAAAGACACTATTCTTGAAGATTCGAGTCAAGGTCGTGTCGTGGTCAAGCAGGGACTTGAGGTGGCTGGAGTAATAATCGAAAAGTTGGGGCGCCCAAGCCCTAAAGACGCCTATCAAAAAAGGGGGAAAGTTAGCCCATAAGGTTAAGGTGATGTTTTGAGAGCACCGCACCAGTAGCAAACCCAGAAAGACGTCGGAAAGCCCAGTGAGACACCAGGGAACTCAAAACTTTCGTGTTTGCTTTGTTGTGAACCAGGTTGCCCGGATGCTACTCATAGTATGTCAGAAAAAATACAAACACAGAAAAATAGACCAACCGTTTGGCCGCCTCCGTGGGAGATCCTGGTGGAAAGTGCGGCGAATTGACCCCGTCGATGACTTGTGTGCTTCTCGGTAAATTTGCAAGAGACCCGAAGTTTTTCCAACTGCTCGGTAGCGCCTTGAATAACTTTGGCCCACTTGGGGTCATCGGGGTGGCCGGCAAGAAGTGCTATTGCACGGTCATCTTCATCGACAAAGGGTATGGCGTTGCTAGAAATAGATTCAGATTGGGAAGTAATTTTAATGAAGATATTCTAACACATACCTCGCATCCCATTCTATGAGTTCATATCTAAAATCTGAGTTGGGTGAGATAAGTTCCTGGATCCAGTATTGATCATTGCAGTGGTCAGAGCGCAGGCCTACGTAGCCAGTAGATGCCACGGGAGCCTCCTGTTCCATGGAATAAGCCGGTCGAATGGGATCACACGCAGCAACATGCTTTCACAGTGTTGCTGACCGGACTTCTACGTCTTCTGCCGTTTTGTTCTCAGCTCTCTGCTTCGCCCCCTCTTTCCTGCGCTTCTTTCGATTGCGTTTGCTAGAACGCTTCGCGTGTCCTTTACGTTTGGTTGGTAAGGGGAGAGGGTGAAATTCTGATGGGGCCGGTGCGGTAGGCGCCGGTGTGATGTCCAGGGTAGGAAGCGATGGGCTAGGGCATGTAGAAGAAGTGTTATCAGTTAGGGGGGAGAGAGGTGAGGAGGATCGGGAAGAGGGGGAGCTCGGAGGAGTGGTGGGCCTGTCCAGGAAGTCTTGTTCGCCTTCATGCAAGATACTATCCAAGAGGGCGGAGCCAAAGTGATATTCCTGCCAATCTGGCTTGATGGCGTAGGGAGAAAATACGGTTCCACGACGCGTTTGACGAGAAGCTGCGGGGCGCACATTAGCTATCAATTTGTGAATAAACAAAAAGAGAAAGAGATGGGTGATGGGACCAGCAGGTTTATTTGAACAACCACACCCGTGTTGAGCCGAGTATTCCCATTGCTATGAGTATTCAAGGCCAACAGGGGAGGTTGTTAACTCAGGGGTCTCCTGGCCTTCCAAGTATTCCCGTGGCAACGAGTATTCAAGGACTGCACGGGAGATCCCAGCTGAGGCTCTGCTTGTCTTCTATGGATAGATATAGAGCGATAAGTATATGACTTACCTGTAGATAACGGCTCCTTCATAAGTCGGTGAGCTGAGGGGGCGATGGTTGATTGGCAAAAAAGATAAGTCCATTGACTCAATGACAATAAGAATAAACAACGCGCGCGCGTCGGCACGTGATTCATTGATCGTCATCCGAGTCTTTCAAATTCTCTGCAGTGATTTCACAGCTATGAAGCGTAAAGGAACCAACCGTGAGCTTCAGCGAGGAAATGCTAGAAGATTCCGAGTCGATGACGCCAAGTTTACCTCCGTTTTCACTCGTGAAGGCCAGATCTCGAACGCCGGCCGTTTACTTCAGGCGCATCGAACTACTATGAAAACTTCCTCAAGTTGGCTAGCTTCTTGGGCCCCTCAAGACGATACCAGCTTCGGAATGGACACTGATGGGGCGTGGTACGATGAGGAAGTGGAGAGAGATCCCTTCGAAGCAGTAACGTCCGTCGTCGATATTTCCAAACTCAAGACAAAGAAGAGGTCCCGGAGATCTGTGAGTTGTACGCAATTTTTGCATGTGAAATCCGCTCATTCTGGAATAGAGAAGACCACATCTTGTTTGGGCCGAGCAATATCGAAATCTTTACTTGGATGAATTACTCCGAATGGATGGACGAGGAGACTTCCGCGGTCAAGAAGTTTGCGTGGATTGTGTTGGAAGGAGGAAGGGAGAGTCAGAGCGAGGGCAAGGCGAATATCGGTGTTGTGATTGCTTCATGCAAGAGATGCTTTGTAGCTCTTGCTGTGTGCGCCGACATCGTCAGAATCCTTTCCACAGAATCGAGGTATGTTGTACATTCGTTACATTTTCTTTGGGTTGGCTAATAGAATACAGAAATGGAATGGGTCGTATTTCGTTCGTGCTACTCTGGGGGAACTCGGTCTGGTCATTCAACTCAATCATCTCAGCAATCCTTGTCCTTCACCGCGTGCCTCTCACCAACAATTGCAAATCATGCACACGAACGGCATACACAACGTTGTGGTGGATTTCTGCAATTGTCAGCGCCGGGTCCCTGATCACATTCAACTACTTCGACGCGGCGTTTATCCTGCTTCTCAAGATATCGTGAAAACTTGCGCCACTTTTCGTCTCCTCGAACACTTGCACCTATTATCCTTGGTTGGGAAAGGCGGAACCTTCGATTACTACCGCTTTCTTGAGCATCTCACCAACAACACTGGCGTTGGCGTCCCTCACTCGTGCTATCGAGCTCTGCAGCGAATGCTTATTCAATGGCGCCATCTCAAGATGTTGAAGCGCGCAGGACGAGGCAACGTGGTCAACGGAATTGCAACGACGAAAGCAGGAGATCTAGGCTTGCTTTGCCCCTCATGTCCCCATCCGGGAATCAATCTTCCCGAAGGTTGGGATAAGGCCGGCGATCGGGAAAAGTAAGTTGGAGCCTATGTTGTATGCGCTGGGGCTAACATTCCCAAAAGGTTTCTTTACGCAGTTGTTTTGTGTATAGATTTTAACTTTCGAATGAAAAATCAATTAGTGTCTTCTTGGATTCGAGATCCTGGTCTTAGTGATGGATTGGCTTATTTTGTACCACGAGCACCCTATGAGCAATATATTTTGAAGCACGTCGACGAGGAGGAGGTACGTTGAGATCTTTATTGCTTGCCTTTACCTGCTAACCAAAAGTTATTATAGATAAGTTCGTGTACGGGTTTTGCAGCCTTGGCGCAACAGAACACCCGTTCTTCGAAAGGTTTACGCTTCACCGGTGTGGGGGCAGTGAGTTGCGGTAGAAGTGAAATGGTCTTGCCTCAAGGGGTTGGAAACTGTGAGAAAGGAGAGCGGTGAGTGATGAACGCTTTAACCCGAACGCGCCGTAATACTCATGGGCTGGACAGATATGCAAATTCAGATTTTATATTTGCTTCAAGCCTTCAGCTATACGTGCGCGCGCTGCAAATGCTCATTATCAGCTACGACATATGTTGTCAGTGGTTCGCGAACCTTTTCAAGAGGATGGATGGGTGGGATGACTATCTGAAAGTCCCTCCTTCGCTCTCTATGATTCCGGTAATCCCTAAATTCCACCTTCCGGCACATCGCAAGGAAAACCATCATACATTGGACTGTAATTTGGTACGGGGCTTAGGCGCTTGTGACTGTGAAGGCCCGGAACGGATCTGGTCGGTGATGAATGCTGCGGCGGCATCAATGAAACCTATGGGACCCGGCTCAAGAATCGACGTCCTTAATGATCATTTTGGATGGCACAATTACCAGAAAATTATCGGCCATGGTGAGTAAATTGAATATTTTTTCTATTCCAAAGACATATTCTAAAGACAATTCAAAGGAAAACACTTTATGACTAGATATAAACAAGCCATCAAGGATCGAAACACACACGTTGAAGCACATCGCGGTCTAATGGAATCCCTACCTGAAGACCTAAAGGAAAGATGGGAAAGTCAATGCCAGGCCTGGGAGGATAGCCCATATCCTCGAAAGGATGTTTTGAATCCCTTCCAGTCCTCTCAAACATGTACGTTGTCTCTGATGGAAAGTTCGGGTAGCGTTAATTTATTTTTTGATGGTAGTTATGTCTTTGGCGAAGGTCGAGAAGGAGTTGGCAGAGTATGAGGCAGATAGGGTAAAGAAGGGGGGGAAATCATACCATTCGACACCTCCGGGCGCGTTCTTGGTGCTTGGACTGGAGTTAGAGGAAGCCCAGTGAGTACATTGCTCATGTCGAATTACCATTTTCTTACAAGTACGGCAGGTGCAAGATCAGGAAGGTAACAAAAGTGAACCGAAATCCGACGGAAGTGCAGGCAACGACCCTTACCGAGCAGCGGACAGTACTCCGCAACAAGATTCGAAATTGGATACTCCTGCACCATATCTACATGCCCGGGCTGCTACGAACGTTAACCGCGATAGGAGAGGAGTTCGGCGATGGAGGGAATGATGACGTTCATGTGGAGGACATTGCTTTATGGTTACCATCTTCACTCCCGGCTGCTCATCGCGATTCCACCTGCTTTCCCGGCTTGCCAGAAATGGAAGAACGGCTCCGAACTGCCCAATGCAACAACAGCTTGGACGCATTGCGTCATACCTTGCAGGTGAAGCTTCGCATGCTTCTTTTCAAATACGCCAACATTACTGGTCAACGAGGAGGTGTACGATCGCGTACCGTCATCAACGGCATTCACGGGCGTGCTAGGGCTTTCGCAGAAACATATCGCAGAGTGCGTGCCGCGAAACTTTCGCTTTCGGGTCCAGGAGAATGGGAGAAGACTTTCCGCGTTCTTGAAGATTCAGATGTGCGTTCATATGTTGATCCGGAACGAGTGCGAACGGGGATAGGAAGGAGGGGAACAATGGAGGTAGAAGTGGATGATGAGCCACCAGAGCAAGCTAAAACCCCGGGGAATACAGGGATCGACCTAGTTTCGGAGGACCGGCATGAGTTGGAATTTCGACGGGAGCATGGAACTGGGCAGACCAGAATGCAGCTCTCGTGGATCTGGCTCACCCGTCGAATTGATACTGCTGATGGAACGGACACGAATGACGAAATTCTGCGTGAGGTATGGGCGAAAAGTCGTGCTAGGGCGGAGAGGGCAAAAGAAGAGGTTTTGAGGATCCGCGAGGAAATGAGACGCACCCTGGCATTTCTGCTTTGGAAGGCGGAGTGGTGGAAGGGAATGGTGAACAAACGAGGGTCAGATCTGCCGGACGTTGCACTGCAGGAGGGTTTGACGGCGTATGCCCTAAGGCAGGGATCATACCAGGAAGCACTTGTGGAGAGCTTCAAGGGGATGTGGTCATCTTCAATTGCTGATGCTGTAAATGGAGAGGAGGAGGAAGGGGAGGAGGAGGAGGAGGAGGAGSAGGAGGAGGRGGAGCAGGAGGAGGAGGAGGAGGGGATGAAAGTAATGGACATTGACTAGCATAGTACCTCTATGTAGGAGTAGTACTTCTGAATCAGAACTCGGAGGGATGTATTGAGATTCTTGAGCTTCAGGAGAAACACGGCAGTTGCCGGATATCAGCATCTAAATCAAACAAATGTAAAGTATTGCTCATCTGTTCATGTGACGCCAGCTTTGCAAAACATCGTCAAATTCAGCCCAATTTGGATGAGACCTAGACCATTCGGTCAAGAATCCAAATCGGGCGCGACAATATTTTTTGTGATTACGTAATCAGTCTCAACCCGTATCCGAAGTGACCGAGTGTGACACAAGTGACAAAAAAAGTAACAGAGTAACGGTAAGGGAAACTGCCCTACAGCGCCTAAATTGCCCTCTAGAGCGCTAAGGGCAACTACCCTCGCTGAACCCTTTAACTCAATGGGCAACTACCCTTATTGAACTTTCAGGGCAGCAGCTACTGGTGATTTTTTCTCCGCAACAGGCTAAGTTACGGATCGACGGCGAGATTGCAAACGGCAAATGAGAGATGCAAAAAGGGACACGCAACGAAAGGTATATTACGACGAATCATGACATACAGAACAAACCGATACGGATTACATACGAACACATAACAACGGATCACTTCGTAGGTACACCTAGCAATATTGCAAATTGGATGTTAAAGCTCTGAAGGGGGGAAATGTTCATAAAGTGAGGTTGCTTCGTTTCATACGTGTGGGAGGTATAACCTATGCAAACGACGCTATCTGCAGGAAGCTCCTCTCTGCCCCCACCGTAAAGGGGCAGTTCTTTGTTTGCGAGCATCTTCAAGTCACGTTCTTTGAATTCGAAGTTGACACCACTACTGGCCTGCCTGCCATCATAGATCGGGACTGTAAGGTCAAAGAAGTAGGTGAGTTCGAATCACAAGAGAAAAGATTATAAAATCAACGACCTGTCGAACCACATGGCAAAGAGGGAACATAAAAGGGATGGAGACCAGGACCCTTCTTCGATGGCGAGACAGAAAATCTGTGTTTGCCAGGACTGGGACTAGCGGCTGCGGACGTAGATGAACCTGACAAGAAAGTATGGAAGTCGGATAATCAGCAGTATTGCTCACACAGTAACAAGGCACCTCACCTGATGATGGTCTCTTGTCAGTCTCCAGTGAATCCTGAGTTTTTTCCGACCGAGTTACAAATGAAACGACATCCTCTGAGACAGGAGCAGCGATGGCATCCATATCGAGAAGGTGTCCGAAAAAAGAAAAAGCTCGTTGAGCCTCCTGCTGAAAAAGTCTGGCCTTCAAACACTTCATGTGCCCCAGATTCTTCACTTCAATAGGATGGACAAGATGTGACGACTGAACCACGGCAAGAGACATAAACAACGCAAGATGAGTGTTACGTTCCTGAATAATGATCCTAGACCGGTCTTTCTGTTTTATAGCACAACAGACAGCAGGGTCCGCTCGAGAAGGATTGACAAAAACCCCGAGATTTTGAAATGTGATTCCTTGATGCACACTCCTGGAAAACAGGTGAGAATACAGAACTTTAAATGAGGTACAAGAGCAGCACATACCGCGATTCAAACACTGTGAGAGTGTCTACCACATTGGAGTAACTCATCCAAGCATCGTTACCAGGGACCTCAGTCTGGTATAATACATGGACTGACACCGATTTAAGATTCTTCACAGTACGATAAGACTCCAAGAGTGCCGGGTCCATTAAATCTTGAGAAAGACAGCCATCCACAACCACTGAAGTGTTGAATAGAGGAACAGGAGCTTCGACATCCGATAAAACAGGAGAAGATGGTGAAAGATGAAGACGCGAAGATCCAGCAGTAACAGATCGGGCCCCCGATGCAGAAGACGTAAACGAAGGAGAAGCTTCAGATTTGCGCTTTGCACGTAAACGTCGTTCAAGCTGATCAGGTGAAATAGATTCATCGCGATGACGTTTACGCCCACAAGCTGGCACAGAAGAACGGGATAGATACGGTGATTTCGGAGATACAATGACAACCTCGTCCGATTCCGAAAGGCGTTCAGATTCAATCGGTGTCGGGGAACGAACACGAGTGTTGCCTTGAGACACAAACGAATCAGTAGATCTAGCCTTGCTAGAGAGGTTTGCACAAGGAGAAGCAGTAACAGAAGACAGGAGGGAACACCTAGATGAACTGGACCCAGACTGTAGCTGAACTGGTGAACTGAGTGTCGATTTTTTTGCCTCTGTAGCACGGCTGTCGATAGAAGCGGAGGAGTGTGGAGAAGTAACTGATGATCTTTTTGCCTCTGTAGCACGACTGTTGATAGAAGTGGAGGAGCGTGGAGAAGTAGCTGATGTGGACGACTCCAGTCTAGCATACCACGAGGCCTTCTTGCAGTTGGCACGCACAGCAGCACTTCATCGATGAAAATCAGCGAAAAGACAAAAACACACAGGAAAAAAACTGACACGTACGAGTTGTTATTTATCATCTGTTCATCAGACATGCTTGCTGCTCTGAGATCTTGCACGGCACGAGACCTTTAAGTAAAATAAAGCGGAAAATAAAACATAAGATATGACGTGACGGGTGGGACAAAAACGCAAACCTCTTCAATGCTCGACGAACATGATCCCATATGAATTTCTCATCGTGGTCAACTCTGCGAAAGACACGGACAATGTCAAAATTTGAAGTGAAACATACAATGAAACAGGAGTACCTTTTTTCGGCTGCACGAGCATGTTCATTAACTTCAGACTCTGTGCCACTCAACGAAGCAGTATCATCACGCTCACTACAAGGAAAGAGATGGAAAAAAGTTATGTGAGCAGAGTAACAACCAATCACAAGGAAGAGAAGACCAACGGCTGGGAAGGAGCCAGATTTTGCATACGTGCGTTCCTGCTTTTTTTGGGGCTCTGCACAGGAGACGAGTGAGAGCGCGAAGTACTTCCAGACAATGTGTTAGCATGAACAACGATACAAGCCACGAGGGACACATACGTAGCAACGACACCAGGAGAATATATCAGTGAACTGACAGAATCGTGTACGACAGAATATTGTGAGGGGGACAATGACCCGGCAGGTACTGGTGTTTTTCTTGCAGAACGTTTTCGAGCAACCACAACGAATTCACCCTCAGATTCTTCATTCAGCGAGACAGTCGGAGACACACAGTCTAGGTCCTTAGGAGCAGCAGTCCGGACACTGTGGAAAAAGTGAATACAAGGCAAGCGAAAGACAGCAGCAAAAGTACCTGTTCACACTCAATCTGGGAGTTTTCGATAGAATATCAACTGGGGACGGCAGCTCACTGGATACCAATGAAAACAAAGTCAAAAGTCCATACATGAGGCAAGTCGAAAAAAGGAATAGGACATACTCAGAATCAGACGATGGGGCAATCCGTTGTTCGAACTGAAGCCTGCGCAATACAACAACTGAGCAAATGGATAGGCATGTAAACACAGAACATACTCAGAAACGCAAGGGGAAGCACGGGAGAGTTCGTATGTTCTTGCAGCGCGGGGCCTTCAACAGAAGTTAGAAAAATACAAAACCGCAAGAAAAAGAATCAAAAGGCATTAAAGCCTGAACGCACGAAAGAGTAATAGGTGACACTTCATGTGGATTGTAGGGTGGGCTTGAACTTACTTGCATCAGAGAAATGTCAGAGCGAGGGCTTTCAACGCTGACGCAGACCAAAAAGAGTTAAAACGATAATCCAGGTAGGGGTGTAGAAAAACTCAGACCAAGGAGAATCAGCCATTTCATAATCTGCAGACACGCTACTTGGAACTTGCGTAGAGCAAGGCGGCGAAACATCGCGATCATCGACCAGCTTAAGAGTACTATAGACACGATACAACATTGATTAAAGGAGAATAGAATGATGGAGGAACGACATACGCATCAGCAGATTCGAGAAGTTTGGCAGAAGGTTTCGGCTTTCTAGGTGATCTTCGAGTGCTTGAAGCCAAACCTATTATTGAACTTGTGCGACAATTGCGGGAGAAAGACCACAAACCAGGATATTTCAGATGTCATTATTTCAAGAACACCAATAAGTGACAACGTATCGAGTGTGAAAGAGTTAACAGAGCAACACGAAAGCTCAAATACGACGATACACGAGTCTGGGAAAATGCGCGAAGAAAAAGACGGGAAGGTCGACAAAGGAAAGAGAAAGTCTATATACAACGAACGAACCTCGAACCAAAGTAACACACAACAATGGCCACGGAATCAAACAAAACACGTCCAGCGGATGCAAATAGGATAGAAGGAGTTCGGGTAATGCTGTCAAACAAGCAGAGATTAAGGATGACCCAAAAACGAATGCCGTTGATACAGGAAACCAATAATGTGATAGCAAAGATTCGCGGAAAGAACGTCGACGAGAAAGAAACCGAAAATGAATCGTAGGCAGACAAAGATTGCAGTAGAAGGAAGAGCACGACGAGAACCACACCGGAAGGAAACAGTACAGAATATATTACACATGAAACAAGTCGCACAAGTCACAGAGAGAGTGAATACCGGTCATACACGGAACGTATTAACGGATGTGTCGGATGAAGCATATTTAGCGGAAAGGTGAAGAAAGAAGAGTTCATGCAGCGGGTAAGCGGAAACTAAAGCGGAAACTAGAGGAACATGATTGTACACAGTAAAAGAACACGGGACAGCGAAACAAGAGTAAGTGGCGTACCAAGTAAGAACACACTACCGGAAGCATGAAACCTGGTATACACGAGAAGCACACAGGAAACACGGATGTAAGAAAATGCAAAGAAACGCTGTGAAGGCCGACAACAGAAAACATCAACTGAGAACGATAAAAGGAGCCGCGACTTAAAGGACCAAAGAGCCGAAGACAAAGAAAGAAATGGACGAATACTACAGAACGGAAGAAGCAAGTAAGTACGATGCAGAGGGGACTACGAGGACAGTAACATACACTTACATTTTAATCACCCACAACAGAAGACATACTCGAAGCTACACGAGCTGCGCAGCTTACTGGGCGACTTGCAAAATACCAGGTGACGAATATGGCGAAGGTGAGAAGGTATCCGATAATAGAATGGCACTAACAAATACAATACAGGTCAAGGGATGGGAGGAAGGAGTGGAAGTACAAACATACGATCATCCAAGGACATGGCGACTGGTATACCGAGGAAACAACGAGGAGGAGGAGCAAGCAGAGGTTGACATATTTGTTCAAAGAATTGTTGTCAAAAAAGATCTTCCACCATTACGAGCTGGAGTGAAGTGAGTGAATTCACAGAGAAAAGAACAGATTAAAAACTAACTTGCAAACACGCTGTGCACAGAGCGAATCCGAAATATCTCAAACAGACCATAGAGATATCCGGTCTTGGATCCTCCTTATTCGAAGCCGACGTCGATGCAGTGCTGGAAGTGTTCGCATTGTTTAAACGGAGCATCGAGAATATAGAGGATTTCGAACTGGGAAAGTCTTGCGAAAACTTCAGCTTGGAAATGAGCAACCGTTATCTCACTACGATGCAAGGACAGCACACAGGATCCGAGGTGAAAGTTGGTAAAGATATTGACCCAAACAGCGTGTTGAGCAAGATAACCAGCAAAAACCCGGAGTATGCATACACGGACGACAACATTGTTTACTACAGGGAGAAGAAGACTGAGGGTGGAATAGCAGGGTGAGACATAGATTTCGAAGAACGAAGAGAAAAAGAACTCACCAGAAAAAAACAGAACTGAACCAATGAACCCGGACAAGATACGGGTCGGCGACATAGTAGATGTTGGATTTACTATGATTGCGTATCCTGTCAGTGGAGGCCAAGCCAAGGCGATACTGGTGTTGCGAAGTGTAACCCTGATGGATGCGAGCGTAGCACAGGTACGATTCTGAAACCATGGATGTCTGAGTACAAGTATAACCGTTAGCGACAAACAGGACGCCTTGAAAAGCAAGATCAAGGCCACTAACAAGGAACGGAAAGCAAACAACGGACTGAAGAGAAGTAACAGGTTCGACGAGGAAGATATAGAGAGGGCGAATAAACGCGTTAAAAAAATGAGCCTAGACGACGAGAAAGACGTATGATAGACAGTACGATGTTAGATTACGCAAAAAAAGACATGGCAATGAGCACAATTCTCACCAGAATAACGAGACAACTTAAGCAACGGTACGAAGATCGGGCATCGAAGGAGTTTGCTGCTTCGCGACTAAGTTTGGTGAGAGGGGGCTAAAGGTAACATCCAGCACTCAGCGCTCAGCTGTTGTCTGTTTGATCGACTCTCACGCCTGAGGCCCAGGCGTCTTCCTCAGACAGGATTTATGGAGAAGACGGGCATTGAAACACAACTAGTAGCAAAAGGACACAATGTATATAGCATCAACCCCGTATTCAACAAATATCAAGAAGTGACTACAGAAGGGACCATCGTAAGATGCACAAATATCTCGATCATCTGCAATGAAAGCAAGCTATCACACCACAGCTTGATATCGCTGGTTTTCGAAATGTGATGAGTGATGACTAACGCACACCAGACCTGACTAATCGCATTGGTTTCGAACAAAATAGAGCTCTACAAACAACACGATTAGTCAAACAAGCACGAGAAAACACGCAGTAGAACATACCACTCTGGCGCTGGGGTCGCACACAAACAACGTACTGAGTTGGCTATACAAGCGGTAGGGGACAGATGCATTCAAATCCTCTTTGAAATAAACATAACTCGGATTTTCTGACGAAAACGCATATTGAAGAGCAGACACAAATGCAGCAACGGAACTCGGAAGGGAAGGCTTCGAAAGTCGACCGGTGAACAGGGCAGCAATGTCATCGGCTTTACTGTGAAAGAAAAAATGAAACAGGGAACGAATGTCAAATAAATTAAAGCAAACCTGATGGGGGATAACTCTGCAAGATAATCAGAAAGAGGAGAGAGATCGGCATTCGCAACACAATAAGAAGAAGGAAGACAGGGAGCAGAAAGCATTGAGAAAGATATCCTCATGCCTTCAACGGGATAGACGTGCCGCCAGGAATGAAGAGAAAGATAATCAGAGCTATGAATTACCGGGTCCTGACCGAGGGAGGAGAACGTGACCACCCAACAATGACTGTCACTGACACAATGAGGAGCAAGCATATTAAATTCGGACGATGGTCGGAGCGTTGATTCCGCAGAAGGAAACTCTTGAATATTCCAACCCATAGAGGTATACTTTATGTGGGACTCGTCTGCCTCTAGTGAATCGTGTATCAACTCGTAAGAAATCCGATCAACAAAAGTGGAGCGAGGATATAATGAATAAGCCCGGACGTGACTGAAGAAGCAAAGGGTGCATGCTATAAAGTAAATAAGAAAATCAGTAAATGAAAACAGAGCATCGAAGAAAAACATACTAGAATGGAACTGGAGTATAACTTCAAGAGGTGAATGAAGACACGCAATGACTCGAGCAGTGAGAGTAGAACAGGTTTCGTTGTCAAAGCGCCGGAAAGACCACACACCGACAACACCATTAGCAGAATACGGGTGCGAGATGAAGCGGCGATATTCCACACGAGCAGCCAGAGGAGGGGCCGCAGTACTCTCAAGATGTAAACGCACAGCATTATCGTAGGCCGTGACAAACGGAACATCTTCACCGACGTCATCTGTGTGCTCGAAAGAGTACCCGTTTGCAGTAAAAAAAGAACCAACAATTTCAGCTGAACGCAGTGGAACGTATAAATCTAGCTCAGAGCTGGGTTTGTCTCTCTCAAAGAGCTGGATTGCGCTGGTTCCAGATACAAGAGTTCCAGTCTGAGCCTGAAGAACACGGAACTGTTCGACATCAGAGAAGAACGGATGCAATACGCGAGATGGTGAATAGGCGGCGCGCAGATACGAAGTTGCAGTGCTATGCGCGCGCCTATTGATGCGAGAAAGCCGAATAATATCGAGAGACGACAGATAAGACATAACACGGGCGTCGAGCTCTAAGGGTCTTGGAGAAAAGAAGCTATAAGATAGAAGCAAAACGAAAGAGGACAGAACTTACAAGGATTCGACAGGCATGCTGAAATGACAAGAGAGGGGATGTACCTGTGAAGGCAGAAAATAGATTGAACAGTTAGAAATATGGAGACCACGAGCGTGGAGAGAGACGGCGAAGTGAACACGATGTATAAAAAGGCAGAACATTAATACAGGCAAAAAGTAGCAAGATACAGGCATATGAAACGAGGTGCGGAAAGAAGCCCATCAAAACAATATAATATTATAACTATTCAGAATCGGAAAGCGGAAGACCTACACAAGCGAAACTAGGTAAAAAAGAAGAGTAAGCGGAAGAAAAGAAGTCAAAGGAAGAAACGCACTTTCGAAGCTTCGATGCAACCCATCCGTGATCTGACACAGCCGCTTCGACAGGTCCACCCCTAGGAGAAACACAGACAGCAACAAGGATTTCACTCCAGACCACAACTGAGTCAAAGCTATGTACACAGTTGTCTAAACCATGACACATTTCTGAGCGACATTTTTGCAGGCAGTGAACAAGAGGTTTCGGGCTGTATAAACGAACAACATCCCTGATACCATCCTCGTAGCGATGGCTAAAGACAGAGAGGTGTGTCGACACAAAAGGTGGGGAGTATGGGAAGTTCGAGAGTGCGTAGCGAACGTAGTACCACGGATTATGGGGACCGTAGTGACAAATGACAGGCACGAGGAAAGCATCTGGACAATCGGGAAGGAACAAGAGAACATCGAAGCGGACTTGGTGTAACTAGAAGAGAGCGATCAGCAAGAACAAAAAAGCCAGGTGAAGACTGAAAGTCACAAGAAATACACACGTAAACAGGTGTGCGCCACAACTCCTGAGCAGTGCTGTGAATAAGGGAAGCCTTTTTCGTAATGGAAAGGTTCTCCCACTGAACAAGGAGTTCGGAAAAACCTTCCAAGAGCATTGGCTTCATTAGTTCAGTGGACCCAGCAAACAGCGGAAGCCTAGGAAAAAAAGTTAATGAACGACAAGAACAAAATGGAACCAAAAAAACAAAACAAACACCTGGAACAGGGACAAAACAGATTCCAGATCTTCTCTGTTCGCGTTCCGAGGAAAACCGTCAAACGACAGCGCAACAGCCAGCAGAGGAGTATGCCATTTAGAAACAAAAGCAAAGTCGGAAAGCGATAGATTGAGACCGGGCGAGAATATATATACGCTCTGTACGCAAGGACCATCTTCACATTCTTGCGTGTAATACTGGTGATTAAACTGAACACAAAAAGGGTAATCTCTGTGGACGTAAGGCAAATCGTTCAGGATCCGTAAAAGATCGAGCGAAAAATCTGCGTGCAAAGGTATTCGAAGGGGGACCATGCAGAAGTAAGAGAAATCGGATGGGACATGTAAGATGTTGATAGTTCTCATATCGGGCTAGATGAAAGGAGCAGCAGTCAGAGGCGAGACGATGAACAGACACAGTTGACGCACCGACAAAGGACCAAGAGTCACCGAACGAGCTGCATCCTGAACAAGCGCAAAGGTCGGAGGAGACACACGAGAATGTAGGAAAGGATCCATCGAGAAAAGCAACGAGATAGTTAGAGGACCATGATATAGCAGGTATGTAGATCGAAGTACAATAAGTACCAGGAAGGCTTACAATAGCATACGTGGGAATAACAGCAATCAAAAACAAGCCCGAAAACGAAGCGCGAGCGGCGACGAATTGAAACTGAATTGCAATACAATACACCAATACATGAACGGAATGAGAACCAAGGTACAGATAATTTCAGACACTCAGATACCACGGAGAACTCGATTAGGATGAATGTGGCAACGCCAGACGTAACACAGGAGATACAGGCAAGAAGCAACATGTATGTATACATGACACAGCAGAAAAGTAGCCAGAATGAACCAGATGCATGCAATGGTGATTCACGATGAACAAGTAAAACGCGATTAAAGTGAAAATTCAGAAGGTGCTCAATGAGGGCAAGCTAATCTACGAACAATATAAGAGTCAGAAAAAGAATTACATATAAATAGTGGAGACACGAACCTCTGGTAAAATTCATGAAGCCACCAAAGATCGACGGGCTGAGGTTTACGGGGACTACCATCAGGTGCCAGTGGGATTACGATGGAGGGATTCCACCAGAACACCGTCTCTAGACCTCTATCACAATTTCCAACACAAGGATCAATCGAAAGAGGACCGGAACCAAACGAGAATATAACGGTTTGTCGAGGTTCGCCGTGCACAGTCAACGGACCTTCAATGGAACAAGTCTTTAGATCTAGGAGATCCGTGACCCAGGGCGAACGAAGGAGATGGAGCACGAGGGTGACGTTCCAGCCCAAGTGATGAGGATCGACCGCGATAGAAAACGGAATGATGAGAGAACTGTCAGAAGGCAAATAGAGACACTCGAAACAGAGCTGGTCGGGCTGAATATCAAGTTGAAAATGAGTGAACAGGCCGAATAAAAGACGCAGAATTCACGAAGACACTCACGGAGGGATCAGGTTCACCGAGACGATCGAGGAGCCGCACAATTTCAAACAAATTCATAGGAGCTGAACAAAGCCAAACGAGGCAGATACGGAAAGGGAGCAGGGAAGAACAATCGACGGCAGGAGCGCATTTAAGCACGGAGAGCTTGACAGGGTGCATCGCAGAGGAAAAACAGGTGCAAAAGGAAAAACATGGAAAAGATAACACCGAATAGCAGAAATAGCGACGGAACAGACGGAGAGCTACAAACAGAATAAGCTAGAACAACAAAGGAGGAAAGAAGGGCTGGAACGCACTTACATTGAAAAACAAGCGGAGATACCCAAGAAGAGCAAGAACAGAAATAACGCCACAATGAAAGGTGGCTGAACAGAAACAGCGCCACGACGAAAGACGGCTGAAAAGACGGGAACCACCTGAATCACAGTGCGGGAGGGTTAAGACCAAAAGAAAGACAACGAAGGAGAAAAGCAAAAGTAGGAAAGAAGGAGCAGAATCAAATAGCGGCGGGTATTTATAGCGGGAGAAGCAAAAAGAAACGGAACAATCTAGCACATACAGTACAGTTACCGGCAGGCAAAAAATTACTATATTTATCGAACTTGCCAAATTCGGAACGAGCGCCCATCCTAATTCGGAAAGAGCTCGAATAGACTCTCCCGGTTATAAAAACGAGCCCTAAATCGTTAGGACTCGTAAAGAACTAAATCTATTCATTTTCCTTGTGTTCTGATTAGATTCTTGTATACATTGTATACATTTTCAATACAAACCATTACATTCTGAGTCTAATGGACGAGTTTTTTATGATTACATAAGCAGCCCAATCTAATGAAATTTATTAAGTTCCTTGTGTTCTAATCTAATAAGTATCATTACCAGCCCTAGGTCACCCAGGTCACCCAGGTCACCCCAGGTTACCCAGGTTTGGCTTGAATTTTAGGCCAAACCCTGGGCAACCCTGAATGTCTGTAAGACCTCAGGTGACTTGACAGCAAAGGGGATTTTCCTGATGTATGAGGCTGAGATTCCAACCTGTCCGCTCACGTACGCCATCCAGGATGGGTTGAATGAAAGTAGCAAGGTTTTCTATACAT
>RCHF01000086.1:0-106464 GCA_003987895.1 Neonothopanus nambi
AGACCACGATGGACTCCAACTCTACAACACCTCTTGAGTCCAACGTCGACATTGATGCTTTCTTCCGTGATAACATCCTTGGAACGCAGGTCGTCACGATTGTAAGTATCCTTCCCAATACGCTCGTCCCGCTAACCACACCCTCTTCCCTCCCCGCTAGATCAACTTCCTCCTTTACGGCGCCTACGCCGTCCTCTTCAGTATCTGCATCTACATCCTTCTCCTCCGTCGACGCCGCCAACACATAGCCTATGCCTCCCATCTCCCCTCATGGATCTTTCAGCTATCCGCAACGATATTGCTTTTTGCACTTGCGACTGCGAGCACTGTGCTTGACGCTTTGCAGACGTTCGCAGATGTTCTGTTTAGATTGAGTCTTGTAGCGGGGAAGGGGGAGGATGAGGTGATTGGGAAATTAATCAAGGTGATGAGGCTTAGGTGAGTAAGGTTTTCTGATGATCTGAGTGTCAGAATAGCCATGCTAAAGATACGCGTGATTCTGTAGGAGTCCGAGTATTGATGCGATATTTATTATAGCCAAGTGAGTTCAATGATGTATTCCTTATATCGAACCTCGCTCGATATACTTATACATTTACTTACCTTGACTGCGCGCTCAGTGCGATAGCCGATAGTTTACTGGTAGGTCCTCTAAAACCTATCACAATTCCTTAAACCCTATTCATCCTCACCATCTCCAGATCCACCGGTGCTACATAATCTGGGGAAGACGCAAACGAATCGTCCTCCTCCCAACACTCATCTCTCTAGGAAACACCGGTACGCCCCGTCTCCTCCCTCTCTCCCCTATCCATTCCGAGGAGCCTGCAAGTCTCTAACCCAATCTACTATCTAGGCTTTGCCCTCTACCTTATCTCAAGATCTATCCCAAACCCCACCTTAATATCTACCACCATATCCTCAATCCCATCCCCTCAGGCCAAAGCATCCGCTGCTACTGCTTTCCTAGGGATTCTACCGATTTTGGTCAAGGAATTCTTGATTGTAAATATAGTCAGTAATGTGATGTTAACGGGTTTGATTGGTGAGTTCCTCCTTTCTTTCTTTGATTTACACTAGCCTTGGAGCTGATGAGTAATCGGAATTTTATGTACTTTGCTATGGCGATGGCGGCGATGGCGGCGATGGTTCTGTAAATATAGCTGGCAGAATCTGGTGGATCAGACGAAGCGTTGATAAACTGATGGGGTCTGCTTCTCCAAATGCGGGGATGTATAGGACTGCTTTGGCGATCATGTAAGTGACATCTCTTTACCATTACTTTTCATTTGTCTGTTGAAATTATAATCGCTAACCCTTTCCCCCTGGGTCTACGATAACAGCCTCGAATCGGGTCTCTCATACCCTATAGCCCTTGCTATAACCTTCGCTATTCAACCACTTTACAAGCAGGTCATTATATGTACTATCCCAAATCAGATCGTGGTAAGTAGTAACACTTTCACAGCCTAACATACTACCCCGAATCTGTGTATGAATTCAATGACCTCTTCGCTCTCCCCCCTATGTAGGGTATCGCTCCAACCCTGATCCTCGTCCGTACACACCTAGGTATAAGTGTAGAATCCGACAACATCCAAGAAACACTCAACACGTTCCGATGTGCCCCTGGGATAATATCCGGGTCTGGATCTGGATCTAGAGGGTCGGCTACACGCCATATTAGATTTAATAGGAGGAGCAGTTTGAGCTTCACGGAGGTGGGTGTGCGTGGGGATCTGGATGTGCTGTCAGATAGGGATAATCTGGGGGATGGCCTTGGAGGGGAGGTTAAGGAGGTGAAGAGTAGGGTTGATCCTGAGGAGGTTAGGGAAGAAGGGATGGTGTAGAGATTTCCCTTTCCTTCCTTCCTTCTTTTTTTCAGCGTTGAAATTACTCTTTTGTGGGGTGTAGGACTGTATAGTTGAGGTGACTGCTGGCAGTTTTTGAGTTTTGGTCTGTACATATTTATACATTCGGAATGTAGTATGTAGTGCGCGGTGATAGATGTTAAGAAAGCACTCAACCTTGTACATTTAACTCGGATTGCGGCTCAACAAGTCCTTTGCTGATTACTTATGCACTTATGGCCGAGATCGTGGATCAGGCCTCGGCCTCAGACCCTGACCCGGCCAAGGGCGAGTGGCTCGCCTACTTGCGAATTCGGAAGCGGATCTATAGCTACTAGTTTTAGTACCCGTGCCTTCGGCACTGTAGATGATTTTGTTTGAAAAAAAGTATTACTGTACTTTGGCTCACAGTGCTCGCTGCGCTCGCCCTGTTCGCCCCGTTGATCTATGGATGAGTCGCCACTAAGTTTCCAGTACTTGAGTGCTCGCCTCGTCCACTGATTCACTCACAGCTTAGTTGGTGGTTTGCACCTCCCCCATTCAATGCTCTCAGTGCTCGCTGCGCTCGCCCTGTTCACAAAATTCACCCCCTGCACTGTGCTCGTCCTCATCAATCCGTGTCTGATCCGTATTGCCGTGCGTTCAGCCGTTCTATGCAACTTCAAGCGGAGTTTGAATACCGCTCGCTTTGCTCGCTTAGGTTTTTTTCTCACTGTTCCCAGGCGTCGTCCAATTACAGTGGACGCAAAAATTGATGTCCCTATCCCCATATGGAAGGTGGCTGTGGCCTGCTGGTGCGCTGCGTATCTGAACCTCACCGAGGTGTTCACAACCTCCTCAAAGCCTCTAAAATTTTTACCTCAAGTACATATGAGCATTGGCCATCTAATGAGTGCGCTACTCATCAGATGAATTGATTAGTTTCAAAAGTTGAGGCAGTTGAAGCCACCTTCCATATAAGGAAGGTGACATCAATTTTTGCGTCCACTGTATGTATAGGATAGGATAGGATAGGATAGGAATATAGGATAGGATAGGATATAGGATAGGATAGGATAGGATGTATAGGATATAGGATATAGGATAGGATGTATAGGATAGGATATAGGATATAGGATATCTCGGTGTTGTCGGACTCTTGCTGCTCCGAGTCCTTCAACAACTCGGGAGTACTTAAATGGAGCAAGGGTACTACTTATTAATAAAAGTACTTGCAAGATAGGGAAAATAGAGATAGAAGGCTACTATGAATAACTATTGCCAGTGACTCAGAGGCACCTGCAGCTTGCCAACTACCTTGAGCTCATTTGAGTCTGGGTACTACTGTAAGTAACAGCCCAACAGACCAGTGGACTACGAACACGTTTGAAGTTTTGTTTACCGCCATTTATTTTTACCGCCAGCTCAAAAAGCTATGAATACTCAGCCTGAGTGACTGACACAACATCGGTCCATCATACCACTGGAATCAATGGAGCATCATACTCGTATAACAGATTTCTGACAGAAACTGTGTTGAAGTGTTAGAAAAACCTTCACGAGTAGGAAAACTTCAACTACAATCAACTTCTACCACTGAGCACTGATAGGACTGAAATACTTACCAGTAATCTGCTGGATAATATTGGTATCAAAAGCGCTTGGACCCCACTGACTGAGATGATATCTCTCACCGTAGTATTCAATATCACTGCGAAGTGTTCCTTTAGGGCCTTCCTATACAATCCAGGCTCGTTTCAATCTTTTGAAAGTTTCATATCAGGCCCTGGAACAAGTCCTAATCCTCGGCATTCTCATAGTAACTGTACTGAAATTCAGTAGAACATCGCTTATACGTAGTGTAACCGGCTTCTAGTGCTGATACTTACAAGTATTATTAGTGGACAATGAACATAAACGGTTTCCGACGTTGTGGTAGGTATTCCGAACTTGCACTCCAGCCAATTGACTCTTGAGGCGTTTCTGATTTCGATCAACATGAAATCACTGTTAGGAAGCCTTCTTAGCTTCTTGGTGAGATCGGATTCCCCATGACAGTTCTTCAAGCTTCAAAGCTTCAAGTTCAGTGCCACTGCAATCCGTCAATTGAAATACTGAATGGTGAGTTCGCTCAGCAGTTCGTTTGTTTCATGAAACGGTAAACCTGGCAAAACAGATACTTATCAGATTCCTGCTCAGACTCGAAGAGATACTCTTCCGTACCTACTTCCATAACGTTTGCCAACATATTCTCTAATTACTTCTCTTCTTCCATGTTCCCTTGCTCCCGAGTTTTAATTACGACTGAATACAGCAATGACAAGCCTGAGATCCATACTCATTTTCTGGCCGTCTTTCTTCGCAAGACGGAACTCGGAGATAAGACTGTGTTCGTCAGGACTCAGTAATACTAATAGACTTCCCGTTGATATTGATGAACTTGAACTCAAACTTGGGGACGGCGACCGCTTGAAACATTGGGCTGATGGAATTGGGAGGTGTGTCTGATCTGTCCAATTCTCTCATTAGAAAATGCTGTGTGTTTTTCAGCTTTGAATTTTTGAAAATCCTGGCCTGGTAGCGGTATCGGTGGAGGTCCGTGAAGTAAGGGTTAGAAGGAAGGAACGTTTTTGCTATAAAAATTCTTCTGGACTGATAATCAATTGGAAGATCAAGACAGTTTGATGCAAGACAGCCGATTCGGAGTCTGTCTCGGCTTTCGTCTTTTGAACTGCTTCCATCATCATGCAGTCTTTTTCTATACATAAGATTATATATAAGTAGGCGAATTACCTCAATGTCGACCGTCACTTTGGCACTCATCACCCCTACTCCCAGGTCCCTGCAGCAGGCGACTAGCGGGTCCACCGTCCAGGCCTCAGATTCAGACTGTTTCTGACACCTCCGATCTCAGCTTGAAGCCTGGTCCTGGTCGTGCAGAAACGACTCTATCCTTATCGTCGATTGGGATCCCTTCTCTGAACAAGGAAAATGGATTCTCAAACAGGCCCACTTGAAGTTGATGTCGACATTAATGCTTTCTTTCACAATGTTATCCTTGGAACTCAGGTTGTCTCGATTGTAAGTCCTGGGCTGTTTGGCTGGTTTTATCCAGAGTCACTCACCAACCTGTTCTCAATCCCTCTTTGATAAAGCTCAATTTCCTGCTATACGGTAAGCCAGCCACGCTGCTGCCCTCCCTCCTCTTGTGTCTACGTCGGAAGTCTCACGCTAGAGCACAACCCTGACAGGTGCCTACATTGTTCTATTTGGCATATGCTTGAACGTCCTCGTTCGACGACGACGCACCTTTAGCACCGGTCACAGTCTCTCTTGGTGCTTTCAGCTCGGAACAATAGTTCTTCTGTTTGGTCTCGCAACAGCGAGTACGATTCTCGATGGTTTGCAGGCATTGGCGGACCTATTTTTTCGGCTCAGTCTGGTCGCAGGGAACGGACAAGAACCTGTTATTGATAAGCTCATTACATTGCTAAAGCTGAGGTGAGTCATTGCAGCTTCGAGGTTGGTCTGACTCTGTTGAAGTATGGTGGAAATGGCACGGTTGCAGGAGCCCATATATCGACGCTGTATTCGTCATATCCAAGTGAGTAGTAGTATTCATCTTCGAGTCAACGTTTACTTAGGCGTGGATAGCGCGATTGCCGATACTCTGCTTGTGAGTTTTCTCCTCCGAGTCCTCAGCAGAATAAAATGATCGACTTTGGTGCTTACCCTGGTCATAGGTCCACCGATGCTACATAGTATGGGGATACAAAAAGCGTGTTGTGTTCCTTCCTATACTCCTCTCACTCGGAAGTACTGGTACGTATACTTCATGTTCCCCTCCAATTATATATGTATACTGATATATCGATGGTTCTCCAGCATTTGCGTTGTATCTGGTATCACTAGCCGTCCCACACCCAACACTTGTCAAGACAGTCATCGAAGAGCTCCCAACTAACGCAGCGAAAGTGGCCGCAGCCAACGAATTCCTTGATATAGCTCCGCTGTTGGTAACGGTGTTCCTCGCTATAAACATCTTCAGCAATGTCCTGTTGACAGGGTTGATTGGTGAGTCCGCCTTCGTGGTGACTAAGAGCTTCCAAGACCTGATTTAGGAGTCTGAATACCGCTCATCGATCTCATAGCTGGTAGAATTTGGTGGATCCGGCGTAGCGTTGTCAAGTTAGTAGGCTCTAGATCCCCAAATGCAGGGCTGTATAGGACGGCGATTGCAATCTTGTGAGTGAAAAATCATACTGAAGACGTGCGCCAGTACAAACTTGATGGATCTTTCCCCGAAAGCCTTGAATCGGGCCTTTCGTATCCCATCGCACTCGCTATCACCTTTGGGTTTCAACCGCATTACAATCAGCTTCTCGTATGCACCCTCCTCAACCAGATCGTGGTAAGTTATGTTTTTGGAATGTGAAAGCATCCCAACAAGCGCTAACGTCCTTCTTTTGTTATTTGCATCAATAACTCATAGGGCATTGCGCCGACTCTTATCATCGTCCGCACCGGTCTCGGAATCAGCGTCGAGAGTGTGCACGAGACTATCGAGACGCTTCGGTGCGCTCCGGGTGGAGGGAGATCTGGCAGTAGCAATGAGCCGAGTGTTCCGCGTCCAAATACTATTGTTAGCTTCAGAGGGAGGATTCGGAGTAGCATTGGCTCGGAAGTATCGGACTTTGCAACACGTGAAAGACAAACTCTTTCGGCTAGGTCTGAAGGTGAGCTAGAGGTGGAGAAAAGAAATTGCAGGGAGGGTATTGTTTGAATATGTACTTTGTTTTATTTATTCACCGAAGAGTCTGACAGATCGAAAATACCTGCTGGTAGTTCGGTGTCTGGTGTTGCTGTTTAATTATAGTGTGAATTCAAAGTCAGTGTCCTGTATTAAAAATTCCTCTAGTCTTGATTAACGACCTCAATGTGCAACGCGGACCCCCCGCGGGGCCCCGCTTGCCTATAGCTGGTACGTACTATAAAGTGTACTTGCCGACTTCTTATTTAAGCTGTAGGATTGACGAAATCCTGCGAGATCTGTTTAAGTCTGATGCAGCGATCCTAGATCAGCCAGATCAGCCACTACTCCATGCACACCGGGACCGAAAGAAGGACGGCTGCACTTGACATTCTTAGGATTTAGCGAGTCTTCATGCAGTATGCTCTTTATCCACAAATAGCAACACGCGGCCACATTCCAGAAGATTGAGTGTACATGGACTCGGGAGAATTGGAGGCGGCCATGCGGAAGGAGCAATAGATCTTTTGATTGCGAATCGTATTGCTGTCCCGAGCCCGCATATGCTCGCTGATGATTGATCTTCAAAGAGAAGAGAGTGGCGCTGTAGATTTTCTATCTCCTCGGGATAGTATGTCGGTGCCGAAGCTGGCCAGCCTGAGTCTTCTGAGGGCTTGTGGACTTGTGGGTTGATTGAATTCAACACGAGGGATAGATAACTCGGACTTGTTAAATCGGTGATACTGGACATATTGAATGGTTCGAACAAGAAGAACTTCGGATCCTCTTTGCGCAGTCGGCCACCATACTAAGCAACTTCAAGCGATCCTCGCGTATGTGATCGTACGCGGTGAATCCTATTAGCTCCGTTGGAGAATTTTCGCGGTTCCGAAGCTATTAAACCGATTCTCGAAGGTCGAGTTTAAATACAAGGAAAAACTCAAGCAGTTAGACTGGCTGATTTCGTGTTTGCACTCGGCGAAATACTAACAGAATCATCCGGACGGGCCGCCTCCTGCAGACACGTTCATTGTTAGGCAGAGACTTGAGCTCTAGGTAGGTTTGTGCATCCCGTGCCAGCAGGAGGAGAATGTTAGAGAGAAGAAAATCTGCTGATATACACACCAGTACATACCTCGATAGATTGACTGTAGGCTATTGATGCTTAAATCCGCATGCCATTCACGTAGCTCGATCACTGACAGACTCAAGAACTATAGGACGTGGTGTGTCGCTGCTGTATCCTCGCGCTTGTTCTCTACCTTGATCGTAGTATCCCTACCGTCCTAGGGCAGTCGCCTGCAGGGCTTAAAAGTTCGAGAGTTCTGCTCCGGGCGAACTTGAATGAACCAGAACATATTGTTGAAAAACGCAGGTGATAAATGCGAAGTCTGAGTAATGGAGTTCTTCCAATCACCAGCTATTCGATGGCTTGAGGTATAGTACGCAGGCTTGAAAACTTGAGGAGAAAAAGCAATCAAAAGCCCTGGGCCGAGGCTCCCCAACCCAAGTGAACGAATGTTTCGGTCAAAGCGGGCCTTTCCAGCCGGACGGGATCCACAGCCCGCAACGAACGTTGCTTGTGACTTCAACTTCTATCTTGACCAAATCTTGACCGCTCTCTGTAAAGTAGTACATGTACACACTGATTAGAATGCGCGAAAAGATGAAAACAATGCTCACCCCGCACGGGATCTCCCGATGGCGCCCGGAAGTATTTTGCGTTGATTATGCGCTAAATTGAATTCGGAGGTTGAGAAGCATTCAAGTCGAGCCAGCAAAATCCAAATGTGGCATTACAGATCAAAGAATGGTTGTCGTTCCCAGACCATGATTGAGTGCGATTGAAATAAGTCTCTTCGAATACTAGCATACTCAGGTTAAGGCAGGCAAAAGGGCAGGATTAAATTTGTGGCTGGTCCCAATAGATTCGGACAGGTGAACTTCTTGAAAGAATCAATCAACAATTCAGCTCGTCCGGATCTTGGAGGTTAAATATGAATCTTCAAGCTTCAAGCTTCATCAACCTATTGGATGTCACTTAGGCTCATTATCTTACTATAAGCGCATAGTTATCGATTACCACTTGTTATAGACTCGGTGGAAGGTACCCAGCCATTCAAGTATCTTGATACGAGTATCCGAGAGTGGCATATTGATAGTCCCGTACAATTGTTGGCCAGTCCCCGCCAAATTCCAGTGCACATGACTAGAGAATTCCGATGAGCAGAAACGCCAGTGAATGCTATACTCACTACACAATTGGAACGTCAAGGTGATACCGTTGGACGATCGTTGTAGTAAATTCACGGTCCAAACGACATATTCTGTCTTTTCCCACTGTTTCCTTCAAATTCCAGCTGGAGATTTCGACCTTCTCAGGCAGTCCAGCTTGCAGATCACAGACCATACTAGCTGGTACGAGTGGCATGTTGTGTTACGCCGCCCCCAAATCTAACAAGTTTACTTATCGGGCCTGATTGGGACGATATTGCGGTATAACATCCGCTCGGCAAGATCACGACGTCCATATGCGCATCCATGGTACTGGAGGAGATAAAATGTGATCTTTCCTGGTATGTTCGAGAAAAATGGCAAAGAAGCCTTTGTCAGACAGCGCTGACAGCGTGAACGCAGAGCGAGAAGGTGGTGCATCCCGCGGCGCATACATAGCACAAGTGTGCACAATTCGGCGAAACCCACCCCAGACGCCGAACCTTCTTTAGCAACGAACGAGAAAAGACCTCCAGGATTGAGAAACTTGGAAGGCTGCGACGGGATTCCAGGAACGGTTCCGCGTTGGAATCCAATAGGAACGCACATGCTGGTGAAAAAGCGCGATGCTGATAGGTCGTAGGAAAAAATAGGTATAATTAGCTGTGGGGTGTAGAAAATCGCGAGCGGCTGAACAAGAGCGGCGGCCGTCTTTACGGCGAAGGAGTTTTCAATCTCTTCTTACAGGAGCACAATATGATACGAAGCCGCAAAGCTGAACACAAGTGAATGAATACCTCATAAGCTTTTAGAATATGATGCAGTATGACAGAATGTCACCTCGATGGACTGCTGGCAGAAAAGGAGCGCTGTCATCATCAGACGAAAAGACACCGTGGGCAGAAGAATACATGATCATCTGAGGTGGGGACGGTCATCCGAAAGCACCGAGATAAGTCGAAATAGACTGCAAGAACATACGTTTGTAGCTAGCTTGAAGACATTAGGCACATCAGAGAGAAGAAGGAAAGCATCCACCAACGATGAGCACACCAACACGTCAGTGTGGCGACACTGTGTTTATTTTCAATTTTATCTTATAATTACACGACTCGGGCCTTATGTATCTTTACATCTTCTCGTGGTCTGTCAAAAGAAGAAAGTCAATCAAGGGTGAAAAGTAGCATAATTGAACAAAAGAAGATACAAACCGATCCTGGGCGTCCACAGCCACGGCACCTAAGCGCTGGACAACACGCATACCGGAGCTGACTCGGCCGAATATAGTGTGTTTGTTATCCAAATAAGGCGTAGGCCCCAGTGTTATGAAGAATTGCGATCCTGAGGAAGAGGTGAATGTTGCGAGGATGATTACAGAGAAGCATGATATCAACCATTTGTATTGGGACCGGAATTTGCCATAGCTAAGATGCCAGCGCCAGTGAATCTCAGCTCAGGATGGATTTCGTCCTCACTGGCGCGTTAAACGGCTTGTCGGTCAGCTATACAAGAAGACAAGGGACGTAGAGTACGAACAACTTCTGGCCATAGATACTAGTACCTCCGCGGCCTGTTCCAGTTGGGTCTCCACCTTGAATCATAAAGTCCTTGATATACAAGTAAGCATTAGCTTCTGGGTCAGAGCAACAGACAGACAGATATGATACGGTGGAAGACCACTCCGTTATAGTACCCCCGCTTTGACAGTTCAGCGAAATTCCTGCAAGTCTGAAGGCGAGAACGACAGGGGAGTTAGTGTGCACGTAATCCAAAGAGAAATGTATTACTTTGGGAGCATGATTCCAATATAGTTCGAGCTGTATGTCGCCCAGACTAGTTTCAAAAACTACTGCCTCCGAGGTCATGGTGGTCACAAGCAGAGATGGGGGCACAGCCACTACATTTTGTTTGTGCCACGTGAAGGGACCAAGTATGCGGGCAAAAAGGCACCGAGTCCTCTGCTACCCTTTTTGTTCTTCTTTCTCTCATCGAACTTACTCACAAGCTTCAAAATATGCGTGCAGTCATTCAGCGCGTTCTCTCCGCATCAGTTACTGGCAAGAACATCTACGCTTATTCTTGCTTTTTTGATTTCTGAGGAAGAGCGAATCTATAGTGGATAACGAGGTTATATCACAGATTTCTCGGGGGTTGATGGTGCTGGTGGGCATTGGTGCAGGTGATATCTCACACATTCAAACCATATAACTCGTTTGACTCATTCTTGAAATTCATAGGACAGACGATACAAGTGCCGATTCGTCCATCCTGATCAACAAAATGTCAGTTGGTCCTTCGTCTTTCATATTTAGCGTCAGCTATACCGAACTTCCTCCTTTTTTCATGTTTTTCTCGTGATCAAAGGTAAAGACTCACGCGAATAGTTCTTCCTGTTTCATTTCATTCACTACCTCGCCTAGACTCTCTCTGCGCGTCTTTAATGATCCTGCAAACCCTGACAAAATGTGGAAAGCCAGTGTCAGAGACATTGACGGGGAGATCCTATGTGTTTCTCAATTTACGCTTCTTGCCAATACCACTAAAGGCAACAAACCTGACTTCCATCGAGCAATGGTTAGTCTAGATTCGCTCTAAGTTCGCAATTTTCGTTCGTCCTCATCAGTCCCACACGTGAAGGCCACCGAACCATCACGGGAGCTGTATGCTGCATTCTTGTCCCAGCTGCGTCAGCTGTACAAGGCAGAGAAAGTCCAAGGTGTGTCTCTCGCAACATTGCGGGTTCATACGGTTCACCCCGACTTCTATTCTCGAAGATGGCAAATTTGGGGCAATGATGAACGTCAGCCTTACTAACGAGGTATGCCTCTTGTTTGTATTTTTTCCGCGGCCCTTATTCCGTATGCCAGGGCCCCGTTACGTTTACAATTGATTCTCGGAAGTTTGAATATATAGAGCCCTCAGGCAGCATCAATTAGCAGCTCAAGAAAGACAAGCAACAGAATACTTTATCTTCCGAATGAATGTAGGCTTTCGTCGACGTGATTGCAACATAGGATCAGCAGTAAATGCTTAAGCCCCGAACTTTTGGCCCTATTTGATCATTGACTCAATTAACTCGGTCGGTGTCCGAGGCATAGAACCTGGCTTAAAGTTTGTTCACAGAGCTTTCGGACATTTTCAAATTGTGTTTTAGAGCTTAGGAGAATTAGGAATCAATGGACGGTGTTCCACTTGAGCGTGAGTACCAGCTCCTACGACGTTTCTGTTTTTGAGGGTAGACCTGCTGATCTTCGGTGTACGTTACCATTTTACAATAGCTTTGATATACGGATATATATGTGTTACGCAGTTCTGTTCTTGAGGAATACGGAAAGAATTTCTCGTTGCTTAACAGCGCTCGAATCACCACCGAAGAATCAAAGAACCAAAGAGCCAGGCTGCATATGCCTACCTCATCTCACGATGGTACCATACTCAAAGCCGATCAGAAATCTGTGACTCAAGTGAACAGTTCCCCAACGCACTCTGGTTCCGAAATTCTACCGAGTTGACGTCGTATTGACGCTATGCGCATCTGGTTTGTGCACTCCAAGACAGAGTGTATACTTTCTGAAAGTTCTCGGAGGCTCCAGGCTCAAATTGTGACTCATTGTAACGCTTGAGGCGGTCCTCACTGGTCCTCACTGAGTCCTCATTGGCGCTATGAACTTGTGTTATCAAAGTCACATCAGGCATCTCAAGCGAAAGATTCTGGAGGTAGTGTTCCATGCTGGACGTATACATAATTGGCCACCGAATCCCGATACCTACAAGCTAGCTGAACTGCGGTCAATTTCTGGTCAATTCATTCACAAATAATTGCTGTCAACTACGAGTTGATGCGATCCTCGTGTCAGTACTTACGAACTCTGTGTAGCTCATCGTTCCGTCGGTTAGCTGCAGGCGCTCGGGCTCGCTCGGGCTTTAAGTTTGCGGGCCGTGCTCCGAACTCTACTTTGCTCCGACATCCGCAATACCATACAGGTACGCCGCCGGTACTTTACCTTCTTTCGACTTACTAACTGAGATTTACGATCAGCGTCGCGCAGCCCAGAGTTTCTTCGAGGATGTCAAACTCAAAACTTTGGTTTGTATAGTATTCGCGCACGAGAACCCTATTAGTAACGAAAAGACTATCGTTAGGCCAGTTGTCTTCAGATTCTCTTCAATTTGCTGGACAAAATCTGAGGATAACATACTAGGTTAGTCGCTGTTCTCGAGTGGCCGATTATCACATGTTAAACGACCAGTCGACTCGGGCGTTTGGTCTCTCTTTGTAACATCCTACAGGCCTCGAGGACGCGCAAGGAATTTCGCAACCAGCTGGCGAAAATTAGCAGAATGTATACATCTCAGCCTTCTATTAGACCTTCTATTAGGCAACTTATCGTTGATATATTTTTCTGACTTGAAGGTCAGATGTCATTATTTTTTGTACGTCGTGACTTATATACGCTTTTCCTGGGCCTTTCTGTCACGGTTAGAGGCCATTTGTGTCGGCGGTTGGCGGCTAAACATCGCTACTATATAGGCAGGCTGCGTCCCTCTGATATATTCAGCGATATTTCATTTCTAATCAAGGTTATATCTCTGACATAGCTCTGACATTCTACGGAAGACGATGCCAAAGCAAAACTGGAATTCACGAGCAGACAAAATCTCGTGTATGACACATGGACCGTCCTATAGAACACCGTGCATGCTAACGCTTACATACTGAAGTTGCTAGAGGGACCAGGTGCTTGCACACTCAAGTTCTTGGAGGGAACAGGCGAGGGTCAGTTACATATGAATTTTCCTGTCAGTCCCTTTCTCAAATACTATGTAAATATTTCTCAAGTTTTACGAATGCAACTTGAAGCTGCACTGAGCTAGTGTACTCTTGCTCTGAAATTTGAGAAAAATATTTCCAACCGTATACGCCAATTCCTTGTTGATTCATGTCACTGACTTGTCACTTGATTCCAGTGCGTATCGACGAATTGAATACAAGACTCCTCGGGCACACGATGGCATATGGCTAGTGGCGGATGTGAACTCACTTTTCCCAGAAGTGGCGTATTTTCTGCGAGGATGCACTGCCGCGTGGTGAAAGGGACCGTCCGAGATAGATTATCCGTGCCAACGTAAGGGTGCAGTTCCAGTCGTGTAAGGATACAAAACTAGGGACAATCAGAATATGGATTCGTTCTAGGATGGCACTAGTGTGTATGTGTTAGATGTGAAACAAATCCCCAGCTGATATGATCTTTCTCCTTGCGAGTTTAGGTGTCATTCCCAGGAGCCGAGAGTCTTTGACGGATATGAAATGTCTAAGTACATTCTCTTCATTTCAACGAGTTTCGTAAATTCATCTTACAGTAATTGTGCGACGAAAGACAGCGAAAGACCCGAGGGTCTATCTATTTCAAAAAAGTTTTACCGACCTCGGTGGATAGCCTAGGTTCTGGAGCTGGAAACGCGTCTTGTAAGTCTTGGAAGATGCAGTCGCTGCCATTGGACCCTCGGGCTTTCCGCTAGCTTCGACCCCGGAAGTTTTTGCTGTCCAGCCGCGTACCTTTGTACCTTAGGCCCCTGGAGAGCAAAGTAACTCCTCTTAAATATTTCACCACTCTCACTTGCTATTCGCAAGTTTGAACGTCATATTGTACCACTTGGTGTCAGATGCACACCTCAGTGGAACGTAGCTGGAGTAGATTGGTTAATTATGGATGTAGGCGTGGAATTTCGTCAATAAACTTACATTAGTCCAATTTCTGGAAAATTTGACTTAAATTCAGAAATAGCCAACCAGAAATAGCAAACTTTGGACCATACTTGAGAAAGACTTTTACACCCTTTATCATTGCCAGTGAGGGAAACTAACATGTATACATACTACCAGGCTGTAATCTAGCCGGGCGGCAAAGTGCGAGATACCATAGCCTCGGATCTTGGGAGAGTAGATATGATACATATTTTCAGAGAGAGCCACTGATACTGATCGGGGCAAACAAGAAAACAGTCGTCCTGTTCCTTACCGGCACGATGGCGACTTCCTTCTCTACTTGATGCACAATTTCCACCGACTATCGGCGGGAGCCTGAGACCGTCCCTACAAGCTCTAACAAGCAAGGGGATAATGTGTTTAATGTTATGGTCTATGTAAGATGACCTTTGCTTCACGATGTCACGGCGAGGGGGATGATCATCAATACGAGGACTGACGGCATCCAACTCGCAGTCTCGTCGCATGGCCATGTAATGATGTACTATCTAGATCGAGGTGATACCAGACGACGACGACCTCCGACGGATTTCGGTCCTGGCAAGCGAAAGATTTAAGACACGTTTTTTCTGCGGTCCGTTATAGTATGAGATGATAGAAGGCAGTCTCAATACTTGCTAATACTTGGAAAAGTGATAGAAGACGCTTCAATCAGATTGTCCACAAGGTAAGGAACGGGCATGGAAAGAAAGTTGTTCTTCGTGCCGCCACAAACGCCCACTGGATATTGAAGTTGCTGTGGCTGATCCTTGTTTTCAAGCCTCGACAACGCATTCAGAATCCTTTACAACCTGTTGTTGTTCTACTCGCCTTGACAATCGGAGTAGAACAAAGCCATGAACAATTGGCGTTGTTCACTCTGAAAACAAGGAAATCGCACTACAAATGAGTATATGAGAGATTGCAGAAATTACTTCTCTTGATTACGAGCACATGGAGGAGAACTAGCTTAGAAAGAGGTCGTGAGAGCTATTCCTTCGTTCATTATCTGCTAGATAGCTCACCTACCTCCACAGGAGGTTCGTGGGTAGTAGGACCCTTCCTCCCATGCGCGCACTGACAAGAGAAAGTGTCACTGGATTAAACTTTGTGATAACGAGGTTGACAACGGCCGACCGACGCTAGAAGGTGACACTGACCATCGGGGATGAGCTTCCTAGGCAGGTAGCTTGAAGGATCCGTCCCATGCCGTCTATCTGTCACCAGATTTGCATGAGAACCAGGCGCAAAGTAAACAAGAAAGGAAAACAAGAAGGGTTTGTATTCGCCGCTGCGAGAGCCCTTTCACAGACGTACAAACTGCTGTATATCGCTACAATACTGCCAAAAGCTCGAGTCAGTCGCTTCCGAAATGATATTAAAACCTCACCGCACGGAATAGTTATGTTCGAAGGAAGATTGACCCCTTTCGAGAAACAGATTTAGACCACATGGACATGCGAAAAACCTTCTTTTGAAAGTGATTGCTGAAAATGAATCTCTTCCGAGATCGAGATCTTTGAGTAATCGACCAATTAGGTCTTGGGCACCGCTTTAGGTCCTATGATGCCTATGTTCCTGTATTATGTTATGGGGCGGGCTTGAAGACTTGCTATCGAGCGCCTCTGTGACGTCCGACGGTTAACCAGAATACGAACAATTAGATTACGATGAATTTTACATACCTCGCTCTAGCGCTTCCGAGGATCAGGAAATGGTAAGTTGAATCTTGTTCACCCTGAGTGTGCACTAGTCCAGGAAATAGATATGAGGTACGAATCGATAAAGTGTACATACCATCCTGAGTGACAGAAATACGAAGAGGTCCGTACCACATACTCGGTGCAGATACCGAACGGGACTTGCAGCACTGGTTTATCGATTAAACCTTAGGTGAAGTTAGCAGGTGAGGAAGGTTTGTGAGAGTTTTGCGAGTGCAGCACGTTTAGACACTAGCAACAAGAACCCTATCCACAGCAGTATCGTAGAGATTAGGAAGGGCGGATATCTCGACTTTCAGGATAGAACTTGCTCAACCAGTAAACGTATAGATAGCACATGATGGTATGCCAAGGTCAAGGGACGGTGAGAGTGAACAGACGTCATCATCTCCATTAACAACATTTCCCTCCATTTCGGTCCAGGATGTGGGTAAACCGCATTCATAAAAACCAACAGTGCTCAGGCAAAATTATTCCTGGCAAAGTTTTAATCTAAATCGAACCCGGGTATGTTGTCAATGAGATTGAAGTCTGTCTGAATACAACCTTGTTTCACGGTGACGTTAGAGATGTATGAAGGGATCTTATTGAGGGAGGATTTCTTACAGGCGCGTTCATGTTGAGGAATTACAAGTCTATAATCAGACTTGGGACCACATGCTGCACCCAATGGGCGTGGATGCAAATTGACCCAATGAGAGCATCCTAGTAGTCAGCCAATTGTCGTCAGGGAACCCAGAGCGTAGGGATTCCCATTGTTACAAAGATCACTCCAATCTCGAAGTTATCTTCCTGCAGGCCGGAGGCGGACATTGCGGCCCTACTCGCAAGTACTCCCGAGCCTCGAGAAGAGAGTCAAAATGGCACGTGGTGAGACAAATTCGCGGTCTTTGAAATCGTGGCTTTCGGTCTTTCCCGGAGAGATGAGCAAAACATTCAAAGTCAATCGTTTTTCTATTTATTGGGGGAGATATCAGCGGAACCATCGTCGTGTTACTATCCTTGAGACATCAGAATCATCAACACAATGTTATCTCTCACGTGCCAATTTCCAAGCTATGTTTTTATCAAGCTCTGGGAAGCGAGTCGACCTTAGGAGTAATCTAGTATTGGTCGAAAATAGGCTCGTCGAGGAGCATGATCACTGAGGTACATGATCAATACATAGTCTGAGATGAAGAAAAACTTAGTATTGGCCTGAAATGTGACCCACATTTTGACGTGTTAATGCTGCCGATCTACCTAAACAAAAGTTTGAATACAATCAAGTCGATTCGCCGGCGAAACCCAAGACCCATCGCTCACCTGTTCTGGTTAAAATAGCGCCAACAAAGAATCGCAGACTTCGGCCAGTCGGATGGGCGATACGGGTTTAAGTTGTGCCTTGTTAGCATCTTCTATGTCTAGAACGGAAGAGCATGAGTAAAAAGGGCGAAACTCCGTCCGTACACGGCGAAAAAGAAAAGAAAAGAAATCATAGTCCTATTGGCCGTATTCCAATTTGTATTTCGAATTTTTACGAATGACAGAGCGACTTCTTTGGAAAATCTCGAGCACGTTTTCATGGAACAGACCGAAAAAAATTTTGACCGAATTGATGGAGGGAAGGAACTGATGCACTGAAAACGAAAATTTGTGACCCACATGGATAATTCTAGCGTGGAGAGGTATACAGTCAGTGACACCGAAACAAAGATAGATACTAGTTCGGAACATGAAAAGTTGTCGGCAAACGTGAGTCTGAGCGACCCAGAGGACTGTTCTCTGGGTACATACAGAGCTAGGACCAAAGAAACGGAAACCAGTAAGACCCAGAGGGGCAGGGCGGGTCATGAGCCACACTTGGCATGCAGATAACTCTCCAAGGACATATTACTGCTGGCCATTGATTGACATAAGCGTTGCGAGAGGGGAATCAAGCATCAAGAGTGCACCGGCTCCGCGAAGAGGTCGGGCGCAGGCAGACTGAGAACGAATGCAGGGAGGGGTAGGAGCAAATAGGTAAGTAACGTGAAAGGCTAAAACCAAGACAACGGAGTAGCTGGAGAGGTAGCTGATGATTGCACACGGGTCTGAGCCACTGGGATCTGCAAAGCATACCGGAAGCGGTGTCTGTTCCTGATTCCTGAACAGGAATCAGTAGTATCGTTGGGAAGAATCTGTGATCTCGAGAGAGGACCAGGTAAAGGACCGTAAATAGACGAAAGTGAAAATCACTCTCTCGTGGCAGAAAGCGTGAAGATAACGAGCCAAAGCTTTGCGGGGCTTAGAGATCATGCTTACTTGAAAGAGAAAAAAAATTTCTTTAGACAGAGGTGAGAAGAATTAATGAACATTAGCTGCTAGTATCATGCGTTTGTCGGAGAGCAAGCAGATGAAGAACGAACTTGAAGTCTTGCAGCTGAAGCGCTGAAGGCTGGACAGTGGAGAAGCGGGGTAGCCAGTCTGGTGATCAGGATTACGCTGACTAAACGACAGACACAATAACCAATGACAGGGCCGGCGATTTCTTTCTTGTCGTTTCACCTGTTCACCATCGAGCACGACAGCGAGCAAAAAGAGATTAGCTGCAGAAAGGAAAATCTCACACGAGAGATTTCGAAGCCAGGTTAGAGCCCGAACTTCGTTTGGAAGCGTGGAGACCTAATAGCTTAACGTGGAATGAGTGCAGGATTGGATCACTTTTTTCTCAAGTGTTTATTTTTCCAGGCTTACAAGTTACTTACAACTCAGCGCCACGCGCACAATATAGAGTTGATATCCTGCTCTCTGCTAGAGAGACCCACGTGAGGTACGCGTTATTGCTTTTATACCTCAAAAAAATCCAACTAGAGCTTCCCAAACTTCACCCATGCCAGTCCCATCCTATTCCTATTCTTCCTACTACCATGCTCCTTCCCACCACTACTCTTCGCTTCCGTATCCTGACTCTATTCCTCTTTCTCCTCAGGATTACCCCATGTCTCAGGAGCACTCCCTTCCGCATCTCCCCCAGCACCCTTCTCCGTCCCCTTCTATCCCCATTGATCCCGCACTGGCTTTGTATCCCCCGTACTACAACTCTTACCAGCAGCCCCCACAACATCTACCCTCTCACCTCGCAATAGCTCCCAACTACTCTTCTCCATCATCCCAAGGCTCAGACACAATTGGTACTCCTCCCACGGAGCATATGTACCCCACAGGCTCTTCGTCTAACAGTAATGGCAAGCGCCCTGCTTCTGCAATTTCAACTGCCAGCGGCAATGACGCTCGCAAAAAGGCCCGCAAAGATGACGATTCTGACGCTCGTAGTCCTACTGCGGAGAAGGAGGAGAAGCCCAAACCTACTCGCGGATCAAGGTACCGTCTGTCATCTTTCTTTCTGTCGTCATATCTCTCAACTTGGTGTCAAGGGCATGTACCGTCTGTCGACGGCTAAAAATGAAGTGTATAGGTGCAGAGCAAGGTCCGCCCTGCAAGCGCTGTCAGACTGGGGGGCACGAGTGTATATTTGAGGAATCTAACAGGGGAAAGCGATCATCCAAGTTAGTTGCCTCTTATCGATATCCTAGGTTTTACAAAGCTCAATTTTTTTTTCCTTCCCAGGAAACATGAGCTGTTGACAAGGTCGTTGCGAAAGATGGAGCGGACTCTAGATACTGTGCTACGTTCCATCGGAAATCCTTCTATCGCATCTGGGATGATTTCGCGATCTCCGTCCCCCAGCACGCAAACTTCGACTACGCAAGCTTTGCTTGCCCGTTCACCGTCGCCTTCTGCGGCAGGCGCTGGATCTTCTTACCACGTTGGAGGGTCGTCGCCGAAATTACATTCCCTGCCAGACAATGCTTTGAATCCTCTCGGTTTGCTCGCAGAAGCGAGTTTAGCAAATCGCCGGGCTCAGGGTCTCAACGCTAGTGGCATGGCTAGATCCACCAAGCCAGGTGAGGGCCCGAAAGTAGGCGTTGCTAGCGATAACTACTTTAAACCAGGTAAGGGGAGCGCACAAGCACATTTGCTCATTGCTAACCCATGGTCTCAGGACCCATGACAATTTTGCCACTTCGGCGGTTATACATCGAGCGTCAAGTACAGCCTGAAATGCTGAGCTTTGTAAGCACGAGCGAAGTTGTAGCCTTGTTTAACATGTCGGTGTCTATTCCGATCATCATCATATTTTTGTGCCCCCCAAGCTGACTGCTCGGTTCTTTCCAGATATTTCGACCACATGAACGTACGTTTCTGATGGATTGCTCAAGTCAAGTGATTTTTATAGCTTACAACGTGATCGTATACAGATGCACAGCAATCTCCTAGATAGGAGTTTCCACACTCCATCGCTCGTATGCTCGCGATCTCCGTTCTTATTAACGACAAGTAAGTGTGATGTGCTGTTACTTCTACTTGTAGACGTGGGTTTCTCATTCGTACACGCACAGTATGTGCTATTTCGAGCAAATTCTATTTAGAGAAACCAGAGTTACACCCTCGCCTTACGGAACTTGCCAAGAAACTGGCATTCAGTGTTCCCGCGCAGGGCTACAAATCCGTCGAGATTGTTCAGGCGTATCTGCTTCTCACCTTGTGGGGATGTGGCGCCGTCGAACGGTACGAACAAGACAAGACCTGGCTTCTTCTAGGGATGGCGATACGGTTAGTGGCGTTTTTCATTGATCTTGTCAAGGTTTTTCCTGTTCTCACATCTTCTGTGATTTTTTCTCTCTCACGTATAGAATGGCTACCGATCTAAATTTACATCGCAAAACTGCAGTAAATAGTCAGGATACGCAGGAGGGGCGCGCGCGCGACCTCGAGGTACACAACCGGGAGCGGACGTGGATCTTGTGCTTCTGTCTAGACCGGAGCCATAGCGCGCAAATGGGAAAGCCATATACAATTCGGGAAGAGTGAGTTCCTCGAGTTACAGCGTGGAATAGGCTTTTGATGCTTGTCTTGTGTTACACAGTTACATCATACGAAATGCTGATCAGTGGTACAAATCTCCTACCGCAATACCATCTGACCGGTCGATGGCAGCATATGTGGTATGAATTTTATTTACTTTTACCGAAGGGTCTGCTCAACTGACGGCGTTATTCACAGGAGCTGCAACGGATATTGTCCCGAAGTCTGGACTTCTTGTATTCAAAGTCTGACTCGGTGTCGGGCCTACAGACTTCGTGTGATTATTTGCTAGTCGTCAAAACGTTTGAATCGCAAATTATCTCATCGACAGAACGATGGTTGCACGAAGAGGACGCACATAATCTGAGTGAGTCATTCGGCGCCCTGTTCGTGGTAAACAGGATATGAGTTGACCCCTTCATCTGCTCATTTTTTCTAGAGGAATTGCCTGCTATGAGAGAATACAGGCATTTGATCGCGCAATTTTACTTCAACTACGTATTGCTTGTGATCAACTCTTTCGGCTTGCAGAATGCCCTGGAGAGGTCGCCTGTGGACATGGGTCACTTCTTCGCGCGCTGCCATGCATGTGCAACAGCATGTGCGACGATTGTTCGTGATCATCTAGCTCCGAGTGGTTCATGAAATATTCTCCCGACTCGCATTTCGTGCAGACGTCTTATGCCGTCCTGACGTTGTTGAAGGTAAATTTATATACCATAGTCTTCATTGACTCTCTAGCTGACGATTTCCTTTCATAGTTGATACGCCCAGAGTTTTCAGCTTACATCGAGGACGAGGAGAAGACCATTGCTTTGGTCAATGACGTCGCTGACGTTCTGGAGGGTATCTCCGCTAACCCCACTCACTCTCCTGCGCTCTACGCTGGCTTCTTGAAAGCGCTAATCTCCGCCAGGGCGGCCGACCCGAAAGCTGCTTTACAAGGCGAGTCACAGCCGAACGGGATTGCCGGCGGTAATGATGCTTCGACGGCGAATGCGAACGGATTTGGTGCTACGTCTGGGCAGATGACGTACGACCCAACGTTCATGCTGAACGAGTTCCAGTTCGACGGCGAGATGGGACCGGTGGTTGATATGTCTACTTTCCCACCTACCATGGCTCCAAGTACGGCGGAAGAACCTACTCCTGGAATTACGATGGATAGTATTCTCAGCAGTAACTTTTGGGATAACGTCCTTGTTCCTGGTATGTACTTACGTTTTTTTAATCATCAACATTTGTTCTATCACCTCTCCTTTTTCCCCCTTTTTTTCTTCCTTTTCTCTTCCTTTATATGGTGTATTGGATATAGACTGACGGTTCGGTGATCTTGGCAGGACATAATTCTATGGACGGCTTAACTGGCGGCTTCGTTTTCGGTGCCGGTGGGAGTGGTTTGATTACCCCTCGGCTAGGCTTGACGCCAGTTCAATCTGGACAGAACACTCCTTCGAGAGGAGTGGCCTCCCAGAATGATTTGTCGCAGTTAAACCTCTCCGCCGCCTTTGAACAGCAAGAAGAGATGGGTCATAAGATTGATTTGTGATCCGTACCAGCTCTTCTCCTGTTCTTTTACTTAAGCCCTCCCTTTCTTGCTATTGTTTTTGTTTTCTAATCATTTGTATCCGTGTCTTGCGTTTGTGCTTTCCTTATGTTGGTCACTTTGTAATGCTGATACCGTATTTGCACCCGATGTAAATTTCCTAGGTCTAGCTTAGTGTGTCCTCAGCGATATCTCCTTATCTCGTCTTCTCAATGTACATTATGATAACTTTGTATGATTAGTATATAGATATGGTCTACGAACCCTCTAAAAACGTTTTTGCTTTACCATCATGAACTTAAAGGAGCTATGAAGACACGAGTGCCCAACACCACTACTAAACTGGTGGCGAGCCGTTCCGTATTACTATTCTGGCATAAAATGTTCAATTGAGCTTATATTGTATCAACAGCCTAAAGTGACCGTGATGGTAGTTTTAGCCTTTAACGTGCTGTAGGAAGGAACGACAATTGTATCCGGGTAACTGCATCCGAGACGGCGCAGAACGGCGCCGGACCCTAAGCTTTCTATGTATGTTGTTCACTCGACAAGGTACGCGGATGTGCTGGATTCATCATTCCTCCTCTGCACATAGGTGACATACACTGGCACACGACCGGTTATGGATATCTTATGTTCACAATTTGTTGTATATCCATAGTTAGGTTAGCCGCCGTCAAATAATCAATTGTCACAGTCTACATTGATCTAGCACGTCTGTGTTCTTCTGCACCACATGCTGCCAGACACTGTCGTGAGAGATAAGAATGGTCCGTTGAAACCATATGTTCTCTGGGAATGATCTATACTCCTCCATTTTCTTGCTATTACCGCTGATATCGGCCAGTAAGAAGTTTGTTGGAAAACCGTTGGCCAAAGCAGAGCATACAAGGCGATGTCCGAGTCGGGTATTAAGCCCGCCCAATGAACTTTGGTACGAGGCGAGAGAATTCGAGAGACGACAAGAGTGAATGTGAACTTGATCATCCGTAGACTTGTGACACGTCTAGAGCAAAATCCTCCACGCTGTCCTTCTCGAGGCTATGTATCCTACAAATTCGAGCGAACGGATCTTTGATCTTCGAGGGTGCTTGTGTCACCCATGCGAACTTGATCTTCAGCAAAGGAAATCCTCTGACGGCATTTCATTCAGATGAAGCACAATAAGATTTTACATGCGTCATGAGCGAGAGTATCGACAAATAGGCTGAGAGCTCGTTCGTGGTAGTTGCCATAGGGACCTAAAACATGAGTTGAGTCGAACAGGGCCCTCAGGGATGACCTTGTGCTCCTTCAGATGTGTCGGGAAGAAGGGAATTTCGAGTTACTGGTCTTCCATTAACGTCTGAAAGATAACACGACGCAGCGGCAATGAGCTTCTCTCCCGCGCCATCTCTCGACATCGCATATCATTAGAAACGTCTCTGAGGACCCTAGACCTAGACGTGGAGCGGTGAGAGAGAGAAAGACCTTTCTGGGAGCAGCTTGACAGAAAAAAAAGCCTCTCCATGGAGCAAATTCTGAGAAAGGCGTAATTTTCTGGTTGAACAATGACTCGGATGTTCGTGGACCATGGCCGTAACTTGTCAGATCCCCGCTGTGTGGGAAGGTGTTTTGCAGCCTTGTAGAGGCATGGTACGCGGTAAACGGCCTCTAGCGAAAGATGGTGAGGTACAGGCTCCCGACGGGTCTTTCAAGTTCTCAGATTGTGTGGCAGAAGATGATGCGAATGATACTCCATACCAGATGGGGTGACGTGTTCACGAAGGCACGTCTCGTAAGAGAGTGGTCGAAGGATTTGAGCTTGGCAGATGTAAGAAAGAAACGTAGGACAGAAAGACGGACGTCGGAAATGAATTCATATGTCATTAGGACCGTTCAACCGAGAATATGCACGGCAGAGAGACAACTTGACATGTTCATCATATGTCAGCGGCTCAGCGCAGATGGATCACTTCGAAGATCAATGTACTTACAAAGAATATATGTGCGTACTCCATAGGCACAGTATTGAAGAGATCATGAGTCACAAATGCAAGCCCGACCCCGAGCGGACGATAAAGAGAAGTTCCACGCTTCACTAGTACTATGCGACTAGCGTGTCAATTCGTCGAGCGCTGCCGTTAGTATTAGAGGTCGGTATGATAGAACGAGGCAAATAATACCTTTGTCGATACCCACACCAGGATGAAAAGGTGAATTCCGTTGGCTAGTAGTGACATGAGGCACACTCATGTGTTAACGCCAGATGGGCCAACGAGCCTCGAGATGGTAATCTTAAAGTTACCTCAAGCTTTGATGCAATAGCTTTGGTGCAATAGGACAGTATTTGTGGCCAGGGTGAATACATGTCTATGAAAGCCCATTCGCACGAAGATATGACCCTCTGAGAACGCCACGGAGAATAGCAAGGAGTACGACACGGAGTGCACTGCCAGAAGTGATACAACATCAAGGACAGTGAAATACGAGATAGATATTCACTCACAGTTTTAATTTAGATGTCGAAGCAGGTCATTGTGGGTGCTAACGAGAAAAGCCGACGTTCGTAGGAGGTGATTGCTAGATTTTGTATCACAGCGACCAAAACATTGGCGACAATGAGAATTAAATTTAGGTAAAATCGCTGAAACCACTGTTGCGGTGAGCATCCAGATTCCAAGCTGCGGTCTGTTGATCCAACGGAGAGGGTACACATACCCAGGCAAGGACCACCGAGGAGTCGCAAGTCAAGTCCTCGACCCGATGAATCTGATAAGATTAGCTTTTGCATCATCACGTGATTCCACCTCAACTAGGACGTTGTCAAATCAGGCTGACGTGAAGTGTTTTTTTCCTTCGATCTACATTGTCATTTCACTCCTGTCTTGCTTCTGTCTCTCTTCAAGGAAAAAACATAATGGTGCAAGGATCCCGCGTTGATGGTATTGAATCTTAGCCAAACTACCGCAATGTCTTCAGACATTGACCCGATTGCCTTGAAGGACCTTCGCAAGCCGAGCAGTTACTCAGAGTTACTTCAGGAATTGCTGCTGAACTCATCAAAGCCCATGATGCAAATGAAACTGTGTCGCTCAACGTTCTTCGGGCAAAGATCAGCAAAAAATTCTCTTATGGAGGAGTACCAAGATTGGTTGATATTATCAGTGCAATACCCGATGATTATAAGAAGGCACTGCTACCAAAGCTGAAGGCGCGACCTATTAGAACTGCCAGCGGGGTAAGTCATTATTCTGATAATCTCCTGAAAAGTTAGACTGACGTCTACTTTCATAGATCGCTGTGGTCGCTGTAATGTGTAAACCCCATAGATGCCCACATATTGCTATGACTGGAAACATTTGCGTGTGCGCCCCGGATATCGTTCATGATCGTCCTTTGATATCCTGAACATTGATTACCACAGATACTGCCCTGGTGGTCCTGACTCAGACTTTGACTATAGCACGCAAAGCTACACCGGTTACGAACCAACGAGTATGCGTGCGATCCGAGCCAGGTATGGAGCATATGCCCTTTCAGGTGCTGTGTTTAAACCATAAATACCAGATATGATCCTTATGAGCAGACGCGAGGTCGTGTGGAACAACTAAAGAGTCTTGGTCATAATGTTGATAAGGTGCATATAAAGGATCTGTTATCTATGTTTCTGAGCTCTAATGACTGCTCAGGTTGAGTTCATCATCATGGGTGGGACCTTCATGAGTATGCCCGAGGATTATCGGGCAAAATTTATTGCCCAGCTACATAATGCACTATCAGGGTTTACTGGTATAGATGTAGATGAAGCTGTAAGGTCTGCGCGCCTTGGTCACTCCTGCCTGCCACGGAACTCATTTAAATCACCCGCTAGATATTCAGAGCAAAGCAAATCGAAAGCCATTGGTATAACCATTGAAACACGACCAGATTACTGCCTAAGGCCTCACTTGAGGTAGGCGTCCGTTCCCTCGCGCCGCTCTCACCCTTTAAACTTCGCTTCCTAGTCAAATGCTTCGCTATGGTTGTACTCGTCTCGAAATAGGTGTCCAATCCGTATACGAAGACGTTGCTCGTGACACCAATCGCGGTCATACCGTCCGCGCTGTCTCCGAGTCATTCCACCTGGCCAAAGATGCCGGCTTCAAGGTTGTTGCACACATGATGCCAGATCTACCCAACGTCGGTATTGAGCGGGATTTGGAGCAATTCAAAGAATATTTTGAGAATCCTGCGTTTAGAAGTGACGGATTGAAGATTTACCCGACGTTGGTCATTCGTGGGACGGGATTGTATGAGCTTTGGAGGACAGGGAGGTATAAGAATTATACACCTAATGTGCTTGTGGATGTTGTGGCGAGAATACTAGCGCTAGTTCCGCCGTGGACTAGAGTATATCGAGTCCAGAGGTATGGCTCTTGAATTGAACTCAACGGATGCACTGTATTGACGGCTCAAACGCTCCTCCAGAGACATTCCGCTTCCACTGGTCACCAGTGGCTGCGAGAACTCCGGCAACTTACGCGAACTGGCTTTGAATCGAATGAAAGACTTTGGTGCTGAGTGTCGAGACGTACGGTTCCGCGAAGTAGGGGTGCGTATTTGTGTTCTCACAGAAGCCTCTGAAAAGCCTTCTCGCTTATCGCACATACTCCGCAGATACACGAAATTCATCACAAAGTGCGTCCGGAGTCAGTAGAGCTTCTACGGCGTGACTACACCGCGAACGGTGGATGGGAAACTTTTCTATCATACGAAGATCCTGAAAAGGATATCCTCATTGGGTTGCTCCGTTTGAGGAAATGCTCTGATGAGGGGACGTTCCGCCCGGAATTAGTGCGCAAGGAAGGCGATGAGGGCGGGTCTAGCATTGTTAGGGAGCTTCACGTTTATGGAACGGCGGTGCCTGTTCACGGAAGGGATCCGACCAAATTCCAACATCAAGTGAGTTGTCTACGTCAATGGGAACGGATGCGAGTACAGAAACTGATGAGTTTCTTTTTGTTTCTTTTTTTCCGTGGTTCTTTTGCCATGCGATAACCATGCGATGCGATGACTCGCGCATCCTCATGTCCTTTTTTGTTTGGATTTTAGGGTTTTGGAACATTACTGATGGAAGAAGCGGAAAGGATAGCTCGAGAAGAGCATGGGAGTATAAAATTGGCAGTCATTTCTGGTGAGTTGTGCCATGTTACCTCTGGTTCTATTTGAATCTGTGGTGATGTTACTTCCTACTTCAGGCGTTGGCACGAGGGATTACTATCGTAAATTGGGTTATGAGCTCGACGGTCCGTATATGAGTAAATCCCTGCTGTGAGACTACTACACTGTACAATGTATATAAATGAGTGTATTATGAGTCTGTATAAGTACTACAATATAACACCGCCTATTACCTCCGATACCACCACCGTTTATGAACCACCCATGACCAGGGTGTGGAAATTTGGAAAGACTAGTTCCTCCTCTACGGTTTTACGAATGACGTCTTGTATGAATCTCTCCACTCGAGTCACATTCTTCAGAACGTGTTTATCAGCCTGACCAATTTCACTTTCTATGAAAATAGAAGGAAGAAGGCGTTGGCCGACTGGGAGAGGTTTCGCTGGACGTGAGGGAACTCCTAACGAGTTAGATTCTTCGTCAAGAGGTAAATCAGGTGGAGTAGCACTTGAAGCAGTAGAAGAGCGCTTGGAGCGATCTGCGGCAGGTGCGTAAGGGTCGAGGTCATCGAGAATGCAGAGGTGAACCCGGCTGCGCTCGCCTTCGTATGCAACGGCAATCTCACCGCTGAAGATGAGACCTGTGACAGAGAGCTTGATGGGTAAGGACATGAACATAGGTGAAGGATAATTTATGAGAAGAGAGGTCGTCAAGGTGATTCGTAGGTCAGAGTTCCAGTTTATATGGAGGTGAAGCTGTAGATTAGGGTGATTATTCGGTGCAACAGGAGGATTATTCTCCTGCTCAAGTGGTTTAGAGTCATTTGCGGCATTATCCAATGGTGATTGCTCGCTGCTAGTGTTGTAGTTATGATTTGGAGACACGGAGACTGGGGGAGCAGGGGAAGGAAGGCGGAAAGCAGGGGTATTCGGCCAAGATGTGTATGTAGGACGATAGTCAACCAGACTAGATAGAGCAGGATTCCATGCATCTGGCTTGGTCGTGAACATGTCCATGGGACCTCCCCGTCCAGCAAATCCAGGCCGGAATTGCGGGGCAAACTGCTGAAACGCTAGACCTTCCTCTCGGCGAGCAGCTCTTCTAGATACCCATTCAAAGCCATCATCGTCCTCTGGGCCCTCTGCTACCTTTGCAGGTTCTTTATCTTCGTCGTCCTCATCGTCTTCAAGAAAATCTCTGTAGATATCTCGAAGGTCGACTAGCTCGACGCCTGGAGATGTTGTTCCAAAGTCAAGAGAGATGACTTCTACTGGTCCAATAAAAGATGGCCTTGAAGTAGTGCTTAGCTGTCTATTGAGAGCGTCGACTAGGGTAGTAGATAACGAAGAGTCAAGCTTGCTCCATTCTAGGTCAATCGACATATCAAACCTGCGTATCGTGGACGGAACCGCTTGTCCGAGTATGGTAATCGTCACATCACCTGATGTGACCGTTGAATAGTCACGCGTCGTTCACTCCTTAATTTCACTCCTTAACTTCAAACTTGCCTTCTGCTTTCGCTATGAGTGATAACTCAGAGGGAGACGATGATGCCAGAAGTCAAGATAGTGATCTGCCTCAAATTTTCGTTCGAGATAATCGCCCTCTCAAATTTACCCTCGATGACAGTATTAGAAACCGCGGCGCACAGGAAGCTCTGATTCGCGACATTGAGGTGAATAATTAGAGATATCTGAATGTTCACCGTCTTATCAGATCACCTTATTCAATCAGGCTCATGGAGGCATCGTACTTGAGGATGATTATGGCGCCGACATCGTGTTGATGAAATCTCGCCCGGGTCGCGAAATACAGCACTTTCAAAGTGCATATAACGCGCACTCCGACCCTGAGAAAAGAAAGATCTGGGTGCATGAGATGGGATTCGTGCAAGAATGCATTCAAATTCGGCGAGTACACCAGGTTCCTCGGCCCAAAAAAGCTATGCCAGGGCATCCGAAAGGAAAGGGGTATGTTTTTTCTCGTTTTCATTCTTTTTACTACCTCATGAAGAGACCTTCTACGTCTTGACTTTTACCCAGGAGAACAGCTTTTACTCCTTCAGATGATGACCATCTTTGCCGCTATCTCGCTATTAGAACCCCTGACGCGAAGAGCGGTGGACGGCTAGGACATGAATTATATCGCGAGCTCTGTGCTATGGTGAATCATCAAATTTCCTACAGAATAGTCACGCTTATCCTGCTTTAGTATGACTGCATGCCGGACGAATATGAGTGGGTTACTCGACACACCCACCAAAGTTGGCGAAACCGGTACAAGAAGAACAGAGAGCGAATGGACCGCCGCATTCAGGAGCTTGCCGAACAACTTGAACCTGACCCCAAAAGCGCGTACCATCTGGATGCGAGGCTCAACAAACGTCCTGCTGCACTAGGTAAACGCAAACCTACGTCTACTGATAGCGAAGATGAGGAAGATGAAGAAGACGAGGAAGATGAGGAAGACGAAGAAGATGAAGAGGACCTGGAGCAGAATCAGCAAGGACCGCCAGTTACTGGGGGGTCGACGAGACCAGCAAATAACACTTTACCACCTCAAGCACCGATGTCTAGAGACAAAGGCAAGCAGAAAGCTGTGGAACCTGAGCCGGAGGAAAATGATAGTGAAAATGAACGCCCCAGGTGAGCGTCTATATGTCTGAGGCGAGGAGTTGCTGACTCGATCCTCGCAGTTCATTATTCAGCGCTGACGAAGAGCTTGAGAACCCTCCTGTATCGCTGGATCCTGAACGGTCAACGTCTCCTGAGGTAGAATGGCAACAAGTCCATGAGACTGTCTTTACGTCTCAGCGGGCCTCAAACGCTCGACCTAGCAATACAGCGAGGTCGAGGACGTCGCAACATCCATCGTCTTCTAATCCTAAATCCGTGGCCGCTACTCGTTCCCGGCATCGCTCGCCGGATCGAACCTTGGTTAATAACGAGAGTCCAGGTGCTTCGAGGGCGAAGGCTAAGCCGAAAAAGTTGTCCGCAGCATCCAAAGCAATGAATATCTCCACTTCAGAAGCCCTGAATTCCGACTCCAATGCACACAATGTAGATGACTTCTCCCTTCAGCCCGACCCCGCCTCTTTTTCCCCGCCCCAGTTACCTCAAATTGAGCATTTTGCGGTAGAGCCTTCTGACCCTTCAGAAAGTGATTTCCTGCCTCCGGAGAGGTCTCCCTCACCAGTGCCGCCACCACCAACTCCTCCTCCTTCTTCTTCCCCCAAACGGAAACGGAAGAAAGTTAAACAGTCACAGACCGTCCAAGAGCCTGTTGATCTCGCTCCTCCCTATCGAAATACCCGTTCACGATCTAGGTCTGTTGAACCCGTTCAGTTGCCTGTCGCCACCAAGACGAGGAAAAGACGAGGCCCTAAGGTTAATAACGCTGCTGCGCTTCGACCACTTCCGGAGGTGGAGGAAATGCAGGAAGTCGATGAAGAGCGGAATGTCCAAGATATCCTTGTGCCTGAATTCCATAACCGGTCTCTTCCAGATTCAAACCCTAATGAAGAGGATGATGGCGTGGTTGACCAACCTATGTCAGATCCACATGATCATCAGGGCCTGCACGAGGAGTCTATGGCCGAAGAATCTGAACCGGAAGATTTTCGAGATGCGCGCGCGCGCAGAAACCAGCGTTTCCTGGACACTGACGATGAGCAGTCTGCGCAAATTCTACTGCCTGCCGCACACTCGCGCCCCTCCTCACATGTCGCCGCTCTTGCACATCGTATGAGTCAGATGCCTAGGCTGAGCAATAGGGTTCGGCAGAGCCATACTCAGAAACCATCCATTCCGCCACCGACGCGCTCAAATAGGGATACTCGTGCAACACCATCGGTGAACGCTGAGATGCCTAGCCGTTCCCGTGTCCGTGATGGTGGCCCAGCTCAGGTTCCGTCGTCGATGCACTCGGATAGAAGTAGGCGTGTAGCAACGTCGGTGGATGCTGCGAACTCTAGCCGTGTCTATGGTGGTGGTCCGGTTGACGTAGAGGATACGGAGAGCACTCCTCGTTTCATTGATTTCGCGCGTGAGGTTCCACGACGAGCGGCACCTAAGCCAGCACCTAGGCCTAGGGCGCTGGATTCGGATTCTGAGGATGTCCCGTATAGGGGGACTCACGCTAGTGCAAAGAAAAAGGCACTCATGGAGGCAGCAAAAGAGGAATCCTTCACACCGTATACTAAAACGAGGGCGCGCGCTAGTATGAAGACAAAGAAGCTTCCTTGATTTCTTATTTCCAGTGTCCCGTGCCCCCGTCTTATTGCTTTGCGAATCTTGTAGTTTTGTGACTTATTTGGTATCGTCATCTGGGTCATTTGTGTTTTTGCTCAAAGTTGCTTGCGGATGCCTTTCTAATTCTATATACTTATCCTTATGCTGCCAAATGATTATATATACTCTGTGCATCTTGATAACTGTCTATACTTATATCAATGTTTAGGACATACATGAGCTGGTAGTATACGTCTACCAACTCGGATTGTGTAGAACTGTGGGTACTATAGTACTTAAGTACATGGAATCAGGCTGGAGGTGCACAGCCACACGTCTTCTTGTGAATCAAACTCCAAGTTCAACGTTCAAAAGTTCAACGTTGCAACTCTACCCTTTGTGTTAATCGTTCTGTTCAATGATACATGATTTTCTGCGAAGGAATAAATCTGGACAAGTGCTTTGAGAGGAGCTTAATGACCAACCTTCAAACTCAGTCGACACCGACAGCGATGAGGATATAACTTCGGAAATGGAGCTCTACTAGTGTTGTGTTTGACCAGGTCGTCTCAATCAAGTCTTATATGGCGCTCAAATACATATATCTTACTTCCATCGAAGATTCCTTGGTGAGTTGTTACGTCTTGTAAGTTTTCGGGTGACTTCAAGCTGGGGACTGCTAACATTTCCGCTCAGGTCTCTCGTTTTTTGACTATAGTACTCGAGTCTATACCGAGAAAATGGCACACTTCTCAAATCTACACCTACGTCCTCCCTCACTCATGGTTCAAATTACAGCCTTTAAAGGAAGTGACGTAGTGCTTCGCGTCTGGCCTATGTTCTTCGTGTCGACCCCGACAAGGTTCCGCTTAAATGGATCTATGCAGCACTCTTTCACAAGATACCTGAGCACGAGTGAGAATTTCTACGGCTGGTCACCGTCAATTCAAAGTCATGATATATGCTCAATGAATACACTACCTATTGGGAACCTCAAACTCTGATCTTCCAAGAGTGAAGAACACACGAAAACGTAGCGGATAGATGGATGCGGCATTCGAACGTTAGAAGGATCAACAGATACTCAATAGGGACCACGCCGGGGGACGCTGGAGCAGACAACCGAACTTTAAGGTATGGACTTGAAGTTTTATCGTTGAATCTCTCCGTCTCTGATAAGACCCAGTAGCGAGTTTGCGTCTTGAAGGCGTCGATGGCAAGGCTCCGACAAGACTAGTCAGGTTCATGATCAGCCCTCGGCCTTGCGCTGGAGGAGGTAGCTTTGACTTTGATTGGTACCCCTCAAAAATACTCACATTGCTTTGCCTTCCCTCGACTTGGTGGACCTTCCTGTGGCCAAATTCAACGGCCATCATCGACCCATTGTTCTTCTTAGTCCCGTGCTTTTGACGCGCCAATATAAATTCTGTTGAATCGCAGGTCAGTACCTTCCTTTTACTGCTTTGAGTTTTGCCATTGAGTGGCACATCGTCACATTGGGATTTTTTCTCGTCCTTAACATCTTCTTTTTATTCTCCTTGTTTTACTCCCCATGTCTGGCAATAAGCCTGATCTTACCCTTTCTCGCCCTCTCCACTCCCGATCCGAGGCAGGCTCCTTGGGGCTCCCTACCCCAGTCACAGAACACAGTAATTCATCTCCCTTGAGCAATATCAATGGCCATGAGAGCCTACTTACTCAAGGGAGTGCTTCTCCAGATGCCCAAGAACTCAATTCTGCTCCACCACGCGATTTGAGGCAGGTTCCTCAACCTGCCTCTCAATCGTTCCCTAGCGCGCTCACAACGGGATTGGGTGGCGTAAGTCCTTTCCCGGTCGACTTGCACCCGGTCAAAGAATGGCCGAACCTCATCCGTAGATTCACTCCTGACATCTTCATCCGGCCTGGCACCGGATTCCTCCAAAACGAGCATGGAAAGATGTTTTTCTATGTCATTAGGCCCCCTCCCAATACTCCTCTACCTGCTGTCGTGAGCGAAATTCAGGTACCCATCGCGAATGGTCGACCTTTACGCTTGGTCCGTGTCCATATGCCAGCGGAGGTCAATAAACTAGTTAAACATTGGCTGGAGGTTAAGAGTGCTCGTCGGAATCAAGCTCAACCTCTTCGAGCAGGCCCTAATATTACCGACTTTTGGTCGAACTTCGGGCCATATGGCTACAATCAGAGTTCAGCGTCTAACAATTTCGCGCTGAACTATAACTCGGACTCATCTATTGCGACTATGGGCATGAATGCTCAAAACCTCGCCTCTGTACCATACCCTACAGTAGATCCGCGTGCTCTGGAATTGCCGTTCAACTCGAACGGTACAGGACTCGACAACTTCGATCTGAACATGGGTACTCTCTCCCTTCCCGAATTCAGTGGTACTTCTCAGGTCCCGCTACCTGGTGCCCTTTCCGACATGTCGAATGCTGGACCTTCCAGTTACATGGGATTGCCCGCACATATGTCCCAAGCCCAGTTCCACCAGCCGTACGGCCTCGCTCAACAACAACAATATTTGTGTGGCAACAGCGGTGGCGCACGGGGAGAAGGATTTAGTACCATGGGGCAGGGTGTTTGGAATGGAGGATATCAATTCGGAGGGGCGATGCCGGGAGGATCCTCGTCTCAGGTTTAAACTTTTTAGACCTGTTCACACTCATTTACCTTTAGATTTATGTTCCATGTCTCTTTTCTCTTTCCTCTGGACTTTAATGGCTTGGTACCTGTCCCTTTGACTATTGCCCATATACCCTATCTTTGGCATTCTACAGTTAACGCATTTACAGATGTACCAGTCTCGGACATGTGTACGATAACGTCTTATTAAGTATACTGTACTGTAGCTAGTGCAGTGCACTGTCATGTAGAGTATAATGTTTTTGTTCAAATTGCATTAATGAAGGCACTCTTTTAGCCTTGTCAGAGTACTAATGATAAGACAATGTTTAATATTCAAAGCGCCAGCCCTGATCAATTGGGAAGTGCAGGAACTGCTGCTTTTTCTGCCACGTGTCCCGTGTCCAAGCTGTACTTACGAAGGTCAGCAAAAAATTTATCGGCTTTGGAGACCAGAAAAAGGCAGCGATACATTCTGAAAGATATATGTATAACTAATTTTTGATCATCCTGAGCAGGCGCGATGGTATTGTACATAATTTGACTCTAGTACTATGGAACTGGTGTCGGGTATCACTTAACCGCCGGCGTTGGGGGCGCACTCAAGAAGGTACGATGAAACGCAGTCGGCCGAGACAAATCAAAAATAGCAGACTGGTGAGAATCCTCATTTTTTCATGTACTGTGCCGCTGAAAATTCTGAATTCCTTTTCAACGGGGTTTTGGAAGATTTGGCGAGCGTCCTTCCTTGTATCTCCTTTGATTATTTGCCTTTTTACTCTCTAAATCCGGGAATTTGGTGTGATCGTTATCCGTCATACTCGTCTGAATAGTCTAAGAATGATCTATGAACATATTTCGTTGGAATGATACAAGATTATTAGTTACACAAGGCTAACCGCTTTCATACACTCACAAGCAACGGAACGCAACGGGTGGCAAAAAGTCTAGTCTACTATCAATGCACATCTTCACAAGTCAAGTTCACGACATAATGCTATCAGCTTGCAATTCTTCGAACTTGCGCCGTGCCATACGAATGTTCAATTTAATAGCAGCTGTTTCTGTTGAAGATAAAGCAAGTATAAATTAGCCCAACTCCGAAAGGACATATAAGATAGAATGTTAACGTACCTATTGTAGGATCATGAACAACGACCATGACATATGTGTTTCGGGTCATCTCGTCCAAGACGGCTGTAAAATCTGCCAGTTCCATCTCTAGACAGTGAAATTCTTCTCGCACGCGTGAACAAGAGTATTTGAAGGCTTTAATAAGCTCGGAGGTACGTTCATAGCGTTTGGAATCTAGCTTGTGAATATCTTCCGGAGCTTGATCAGGAGGACTTGTCTCTGGTTCTGTTATTGATGAGGACGAAGAAGGTGGGGAAGATGTAGAGGGAATGGAAGATGTTGCAATAACAAGGAAAGTGGTTCGTTCGAAAAGGATAACTTCTGTGGCGCTGCATGCTTCAGCAAAGGTTGTGAGATGTTTTCTGAGGACAGCAGCATTAGGAATGAGAGTATGGACAATGCCTGACCAAGCCTACATCGTGATTCGCATGAGCTCGAATGGTGTGAAGGTGTGAACAGAGCCCGTACCTTATAGAGACTTTCATCGTAAATACTCGTCCCAAATATCGTGATTCTAACATCCCCACTAGCCTGCTCTAGCTCCTTCTGCTTCTTCTCAAACGTCGCTTTCTTCGGCTCTCGAACTAAGTCCATTTTGTGCACCAGCAAGAACACCGCTGCGTCCGGGCTGAACTGCTTTAGACCGTCCAAGCAATCACGGTAGTATTCAAGATCCTTATTCATCTCCCGAGTTTCTACATCAAAAACATAGATCATGACTCCTACGTGCTGGAAAATGGTCGACCGCTGAGTGGTGAGGTACGAGTCCATGAAAGCGTCTTGGCCTCCGCAATCCCAAAGGTTCAAGATGAGGTCTCCGAGAAAGCGGACATGGTTCTGCTCGACATCAATTGTTGCACCCAGACGAGTTGTTAGCGATGCTGGGTTGTTGGAACTGACAAAAAAAGCGTTGTTAGATGGCAAGAAGAGATACCAGCTGAAGAACTATGACGGACAAAATCAGGGAACGCATGGAAGTCTTTCCACTTCCAGAGGCGCCCATGAGAAGGACCTGAGAGCAAGATTCATATCTCAGTGCTTAAGAACTTGAAATCTGTCACCTTTTTCTTCATTTTGAATATTTGAAGAGAAATAGATGGTCGAAGTATGTGGCACCAAGTCAAGTGAGGCGGTCCGCCCCTCTCCGACAAGCTCAATAAAGTCCGCGGCCAGTTTCACTTCATTTCACTTCAAAATACATTTACATTTCGTTTTTCTTTACTTTCTACGATAATTTTGGTGTCCATTCTTTTACAAAAACTTGCCTTGACCCCAGCGTCTAACATGCGAGCCCATTTCCACTGCTGCAAGTCCCCAATCGTCACCGTGATTGTGACCCTTGTTGGCTCCTCTCCCTATTCCAGCTCTCTCCAAAGCTTGGTCGTCCGTCAAAGCAGTGAGGACACCAAATATGACGGGTACACCTGTATCCACCTGTATCTTCATCAAAGAGTGGGAGACAGCATCACAAATATATTCAAAATGCATGGTCGATCCCTTGATGAGGACACCAATGGCGATGACAGCGTCGAAGGGCTGGTTCGAAGCAAGGGCAGGAGCAGGGGTTCCAGTTCGCGACACAGGCTTCGGAGACATGGTCTCGTTGAAATTAAGACCGCTCAACAAATCGGCTTCGTTTGAAGCAACTTGGATATGGGATCCAGCGATCATTCTATGATATTTTAGCGGACTTTCACGTTCTCTTGTGACACCAATCACCTTGAGACAGCCAAAGGAAGCTCGAAACTTCCCGGAACGGATTCCACGATGATATTACTCTCCTTCACGCCCGCTTCTTTCAATTTATTGATTGCACCGGTGACTAGAGCATCGATGACGACTTTGTTCCATCTGGCATGGACAATAGCGATACGAAGTGGTGAGCCATCTACTTTGGCGTCAGGTACTGGGCCTTTGATAGTAGACATTGGGAGGAAAGAAATGAGAAATCCGTTAGAACTTGGTATGCAAGTGAGCACCACAGAGAGCAATTTCGAATCCGCAGCGTACTGTTTCTCACGATTCCTGGGGGCACAAATACACGATTTGTATGGAAGCACTAGGCAGTTCGTAGAGTTTTAACGCGTCGTTTTTCTGTAGAAATAATTTGCGGACGGTGTGAGTTGAGCAGTAGAATCAAAGCAGTCAATATGAGTCCTGACAGCCTCTGAATAACCGTGAGAAAATAATTCCAATCTCGGTATTGCTGCCATTTTGGGTGATTCAAATTTTTTGATTTCTTTGTCTTCAGACTTTCACTTTGCGGGGCTGATTGTTATGGACGCTAACTTGGCTAGTAAGTCATTACTTATTCCAAGCATTCTAATTCTCTGATCATACACCCATTCAGCAACGTATACCCTAATTCATGCCTTCTTAACGAAACGTTCCCATTCGAAAGCCGCAGAAGCCTTAAAGAAAGCTGTAAAAGATGTCGTTATCCTCAAGGATGGCATAGAAACAAGTGGTCCTCAACTGGATGAAATAGTGAAAGAGTGGAAGCGCATGAATGCGAAGGAGAGTGAGAGCAGTAGTTCAGCCCCATCCCCCGAGTAAGTGCTGTTTGAGTGGTTTGTTTCCCTTGCTATAACATAGAACATCTTGACAGTGACTCAAGTGCATCCGACTCCGATTCTGATTCTTCTGAGTGAGCTCAGGTTCTTACCTGCTGTTTTGCGCCTAATTCACGACTGCCGACAATAGGGATTCTGATTCTGACAGCTGTATGTCTCCCTAATGCGTGTTCGTGTCCTTGTGGACAATGTCTTATGGATTATTGGACCTGCTACAGCATCTTCAGACTCGAGCGAAGCAAGCAAGTCCAAATCTTCTGCCAAGAAAGCTACGAAAGCGAAACCTCCTGCATCTTCGTCGTCAGATTCGGACTCGGACTCAGACTCAGACTCATCGGACTCAGACTCTTCCACAAAGTCCTCAAAGAAGGCAGCAAAGACAAAGAAGGATACAACCTCAAAAAAAGTAACTTCTGGATCGTCCAGCTCGGAGTCCGACTCTGATGGTACAAGCATCTCTCTCGTTCTTATCATCTTTCTATCTAATGTGAATCATTTTTTCTATAGATTCATCATCCTCTGAGTCGAGTGACTTGAGCTCCGATTCTGGTATGTTATTTGTCTACCTCATGTTTTTTAACATTGCATCCTGACTCATTTCGATCTATCGCGTTTTTCTAGACGAAGACCCTGCTGACTCACACTCAGACGCGACGAAAAAGGCGAAACCTGTTACAGAGAAAACTACGGTCACCAAACAGGACTCAAGTGACACCCTCACGAGCGGCGATTCCAACTCTGAATCGGAGTCAAGTACAGCTACAGCTGTTAAGAAAACTGGCGTCAAAGGCAAAAATAAAGGCGCGAAGTAGGTTTTTCCTCTGCTTATTTGACATGGGGCACTAATAACAGCCGTGTTCTTCGCTGTCAGAAAGAAACCCGTAAAGAAGGCATCTTCATCTAGCTCGAGCTCATCCTCCTCTAGCTCCAGTTCGGATTCTGATGACGAGACTGAAGGCAAACGTGTCAAGACCAAAGGAACGAAAAAAGCTACCAAGCAAGCAAAGAAGAACGAGAGTTCGGATTCAGATTCAGATTCTTCTGACAGCTCTTCGTCATCTGAGTCGTCATCATCAAGTTCCTCAGACTCGGATTCAGATGATTCGGTGCGTGCTGCAACCAGCGCAACAAAAAAGTCAGCTGCTAAACTCAAGTCTGCTGATCCGACACCGGACGAGAGTGACCAGGTGAAAGTAACAAAAAAACGACGTACATCGGAAAGTGGTGCTGCGGTTGCTACTGCCTCTGCTGTGGAAGCACGGGACGGTGAATCAGCGACCCTGCCCCAAAACGGCCAGGGCCATCGAGGAGGGCGCAAAAGCACTGGCGAACGGTTCCAAAGGATCAAGATTGACAAAGTACCGCAACATCTAATTCGGGACAACCGGTATGAGAATAAGGTATGTCGTTAGTTGTTCCGGTTTCCTCAATTCGCGTTGAAGAACGAGGAACGGGTGCTTACTATGAGCTGTACCTTGTTCCTTTCTCGTGCTTCTGTGATCGATGCTTCTTTTTGTCATGAACAATCTTATTTCATCCGCTGACTGTTTCTTCATTCACTTATTTGCAGGCTGCCCCGACGAATGATTATGGTGCTCGAGCTCATGCGGACCTCATTGTCACTCGAGGGGCAGGTTTCCGAAAGGAAAAGAATAAGAAGAAGAGAGGGAGCTATAGGGGTGGGACGATCACCGTGAGTTATCCCATAGCTTGATATTTTCCCTGCTGCCTCAAGCTGATGACTCTTGCCGTTGTTTTTTTTTCTAATGAAGATGGAAAGTCATAGTTATAAATTTACGGACAATGACTAGAACTCATGTACCTCTCCGGGCTACATAGAGCATTAGAGACATAACAAGCTGCAAAGCACATGAATACACACCTGAGTACTGGGATGGTTCACGATCACTGAGCTGCTAGAAGCGTCATTCCCTCGTTTCACCTCCAAATTTCCAGGTTGAGTCGTATCAATAGAAGACGGCTTGAAAGGGTCTTTCAAGAGCATATTAAGCCATTGTATAGCATGATTTGAAAATAATACCAACATCGAACAGAGTAGAATTCGCGATCTGGGGGACCGCTTCGTTTTGGGACAGCAGCTTCACCTCTGCGCGCTTTAAGAGCTCTTTTAAAGGAAGGGCCGACTTCAACCTTATGTCGTCCTGGTGCAAATGTCCAGGAGCTGCTAGCCATTTTGAATGGAATTAACGCAGGAGAGCCTCTGAGCAGAGGGGAAGATGTAGTTAAAGTGGTGGGCCGTGGCCACTCCTTTGACAGTCACATTTCGGCGTTTAGCAGATGTGCCACACTACCATATTTGAACATAAGGTCCTCAACAATAAAGCTCGACTTGAAACAACATTTTCTCCATCCAAGACAAGATAGATCTCATCCTACAACAACTTATCTGCATCCTGCATAGTCTCTCTAATTTTCATGCATTTCGCTGGTCCAATGAGGTCTAATGGTGGTCTAATGGGGCCATGGCAAACCATTTCCTCCGTTCGGAGAAATTCAAATTCATTAGTAACGAGCACTCTCAGGCACCCTTGCCACAATCATCTTTTTCGGTATAAGTCGGGACCGGGCACCCCGAGCCTGGCGAAATATTCACTGAACGCTGGCTTCGGAGATCTCGGTGCAATAGCAATCAGCGTTCAGTCCCAGTCTACCCAACAAGACTCTGAAAATGATTTACGGTGTTTATACCATCTCGCTGGATCTCGTACGAACCATGAGGCAGAAAGGGACCGGCCTGCGCAAACAGATATCAGGGAAGTAGCACTGGACGGAACTCAATTGCAGCCACAAAGAAAGTATGATGGTGGGAAGCACAAAGATGTCAAGCAGAATCGCGACACCGCTATGATTCTTGCACCTTATGTTTCTTCTTCTTCTTCGACTTCTCAACACCTTCCTTCTCTTCGTTATCCATCTCTGCCTCCATAGCTCGTCGTTTTCGGTGCCGCTTTTCTTCGACGGTAGGTTCGGCCTCCTCGGCGGGTGCAACAAAGGCTTCTGCACGTTCCGCTCTTCGCTTTTCCGTGACCTCTGCTTGCTGTAACATAGTGAATACACGCGTTGAAAGCATGGCTTATGACAAAATTCACCTTTTGTTTCCTCTTCTCTGACTCGCGAGCCTCTTTCTCGTGTTTCTTGAGGAAGTACTCTCCAGACTCCAATTGAAGATCGACCTAAAAGGTTACCATTAGTCCCGCGCCTGACCTAACCATGCAAGCATCAAGAAATACCTTGCGAGGGAGTTGTGCAGGAGGGAAAGGCGTATAAACTTTCTTCGCAGGTTTGGACGATGAAGGCTCTGTATCCAGCCCAGCAGCAGCACGTGCACCCTTCTTCGCCTCCAGCTTCTCGTTCTTCTTCGCTGTCTTCTCTGAGGTCTTGAGATGATTTTTGCGGAACTTGGGAAGGAAACGGTCCCAGGACTCTGTTGCGAGCTTTGGATCCTTAGCTAGCTCTCGACGAATCATGAGCTCCTGTAATGGACATGAGTATTCAGTGCTGTGTTTAACAAGTCAGTGAAAGAAGCACTTTGATTCGGTATATTGGATGTATGTTTTTCATGCAATCCAGCACAATACGCCTCACTTCCTTTAGCGATTTATGAGGACCCATAACGCTCACAGTACTTCCTTGCACAAGGACATAGCACTGTGTTAACAATTCAATGGCCTACATAGTCATGCTGAGTCGCAAACACTTATTCAATCAACTAGCAGGCATACCTTGAGTGTACTCCCATCAGGTCCAATAATCCGCTGTCTCCGCTTGACAAACCGCTCCTTATTCCTAACCAAATTTCCAATCTTAATGATATCGCATGATATATCGTCGTTCAGAATCTTGACCGCCTGTGTTACCGCAACACCTCGAGCAAGTAACTTGATCATATCCCGGGCCTTTAAAATGATATATGGATCGTATGTTTTTCGTGTTGTCCGTACGGACATGGATCCATGAACAAGGTCCAATGTACAGGCTACTCCCTAAAACACCCAGCTTTTGGTTAGCCAACCAGTTACAGACGACAATAGAGAGCGTGAATAAAAAACAGACATGTTTATCAAGCGCTGCAGTGACCGCACTCCACACCTCACGCAAGTATCTTTCTCGATACTTGGGGAAAAGCGTCGCGAAAGAAGACTCTTCAGTGAATGCACCGGCTTTATTGTCTGTAGGTTGGAAGGGTTCGATTTTCCACTATTTCGACTGTTCAGAAATAAAGTCAAGTAGCCAGGAATGATCTCACACTGGTGAAAGCAATGAATGAAAAAATTGTCCTTGGACTAAGCAGAAGATGTCCTCTTACTGGTCAATGTCATCGGTATCCCATGCTAAATATACCAGGAGCAGAATGAGTCAGATATGTTCATAGGAATCTATCTCTCAACTCACGTTTGTCCTTTCTATGGCTCTTGTTTTTGTTCACTACGACTTCCTCGTCGGACATGGTATTGGGAAACTTCAAAAGGTGAAGTCAGAAGAGTCAAGACTAGGCCGAGGCCCCACGTGACTCCGACAAGCATACTGCATAGCCACAGCCAGTGCCAGTCTTCAAAGCTTCACGCCAGTCTCCACCCTTTTCATTATGGACATCTCCCCCGACATTGAAGGCTATGAGGATCCATCCTCTATTTTATCTTACGATGACTCAGTACCCTACGAAGAACAACTTCCGACAAATCCTACCGACTCCGAATATACTGGCCTTGCCAGTCGTATAGGCAACACCAAGGTGTATCTGCTCTCTGAATCATCCCTGCCGAGAGTGGGCAAGGTGCGCTGGTAGCATTGGAGCCGTAGCGCAAACAAGACCCTAACGCCAGGACATTATCCAACTTTTTTTTTCTGTATGGTAAGCGCAAACGAGATGAAGGGGAAGAACAACCGGAGGTGGAAGTAGCTGAGGATGTTGAAATGGATGGAGGTAGTTCATGTTAATCTTCCTTTCTTTAAAACAAATACTTAGTATTGTATAGATCCCAACCTTAGGACAAACGCTTTACTACTGACAGGCACACCGATATCCCATTTACCGACTGCACGATTATTCGCATACGCTACGCACTTTGATACACATCCTCTGGGTATGGAATGGGTCGATGACAACACCTGCGTCTTTGTCTTCGATACCAAAGTGGGAGCACAGACAGGCTTTCGGTACCTCCGCAAGTCAGCCTCTGAAGAGCCTGACGTGGAAGGCTTCATCACAGCCAAGCCTATCCCCATCGCTTTTTGGCCACCCGAGGAGCGTATCAACAAGAGTTTAGGGAAAGGTGAAGGGTTGAAGGGTGTTATTAGGATGCGTTGGGCCAAAATTGACGACGTGAAGAAGAAGGGTGCCAAGAAGCAGAGCGAGTTTTATAGGAAGCATGGTAGGATGGCAGGCAAGGAGCTTTTTAATGGAAGGGAGTTGCAGGGCGGTGCTAAGAGAAGGCGTAAAGATGACGAGCGGGACATGGCACTACAAAGGGAGAGACTGGACAATGAACTCAACGAGTTCCTGGCAGAGGATGATTCCGATGTAGAGCTACCAAACCCACCATCACCACCGTCCAAAATGCGTTCAGACTACATAGCTGCTGATGGTAGAACGCTACTCGAGCGGACTTCCTCAGTAAGGTTGCATTCGGACAAGCCTGACTTGGCTTCTCGTATCACTGCACCCTTACCCCGTCGCGCTAGGCAGCACAATACTCCTAGCTTGGAGGATAGGCTATCGTCGGAAAAGAGGGTTGATGGCAAACGAAATGGTCGAAATGGCGGTAGGACATCGAGGGCAAGTCGAGATCGGCCCAAGAAAAGCCAGCAGGAGCTGGATGACGAGTTGGACGCCTTTTTAAATGAGCAGGATTAATTTCTTGGGACTTTGACTATGTATTGTATTTATGTATTTTTGGTTTTTATGGTATACTTCTCCCCCACTCCTTTTTCTCTGCGCGACAGTAACACGGTGTGACCTAGTGTGACCCGACGCGTCCGCGACTGGGCTGCATTTCTTGCTTCMACCACCACCATGAACGACGACGTSCACCATCACTACTATGCTAGCTCTCGGGACAATATGAAGACCTCCGGTCACCGAAAAGATTATCCTCGTCAAGATGCAAGTATCTTCTCTAGACTTCGCGAGTTCAACCACCATGCACTCAATTCAATCGGAGCGCTATTTTCTCATCCCAACTCGTACGATGAAGACCGCTATGATGATGAAGACGGCAACATCTATACTCAAGACGTTCGGGACTCTGATTCGCAACTGTTTGACTCCTTTCCTCAAGACCATCACGACCTGAATGATAACACGCGTCGCGTCTTCGATGAACGCGATCAGCCTTCTTCGTCTGGATACTCTGGTCTCGATCTCTCTGCTTTCTCCACCACCGATACACCAACTCCTTCTCGTCCTGCAACTCCTCGGATCCGGACCTTTGACGTCAAGCGCCTCGTTCACAACTTTTCACGTACTTCTAACCCCATTCGCTCCATTAGCAACGATAATAAACAGCAACCTTCTAAAACCTCCTCCACCATGGTCTCAGAAAACTGTAGAAACAACGAAGACGATGAAGGCCTCCTCTTCCACGAATTATCTACAACTCGGTCTTCTTACTTTGTACCTCACAAACCCCGGCCTCAACTTCCCTCTTCTTCGAGTTCCAACACTATTATAGCCAGCTACTCGCAGTCGTCTAACACTTCCTCCGATCTTGACAACACTCCGCCTCTTTCTCCAGATGGAAGCTCTCTAGGGACTTACCCCTCTACATTGTATCAAGAATTACTCGATGGCGACGACTCAGTCCGGCCCCACTCAGAAGAGATCAGGGAAGGGAAGAAACCCGAACGCGCTATCGTAAGTCGGGCCTGTCTCACCACTTGAACTCATGATCACACTTCCGACGACCAGTGCTACGATACATTGATCAACGACCTCGCTGAAGACGGGTCCGGGACAATGAATTCTCAACCCAACGATCGACCTGAAATTGACGACGCTGGGGAGTGGTACGGTCTAGAGTATACGCTAGAACTAAGCTGCAAGGAGCGTCGAGCATCCGAAACATACTCATACGACGAATCCGTTGGAGAATCTTCCAGAGTACGTCACAATCACCATTATCACTCCTTTACTGAGCATCGACGTTCGTTGGGTAACCGTATTCCTCCTATTTTTTACTTATGTACAGAGCCGTGAATCCTGGGCTGCTCTTCGACGCGGAGCAATCCACCCTTTTTTCGAAGATGAAGATTACTACCAATGGAAAAACTGGCATCGGTACCTCGATCACGAGGACGAGAAACGCAAGCATCGTAAAGGGCTCGAGTTTAAGGCACGTTCAAAAGATCTCGCCTGGTTTTATCTGAACGAGATGCGGATGAGAGAGGTGATGTATTGGCAACTGGTCAGCTTTCTTCACCGGTTGGACTTTCGATTAGTCTGACGTATAGTATCTGTTTTTACAGGAAGTCTACGGGATGATCGGGGACGATGTAAAAGAAAGGATTGTTGCTCTTACTGAACACCGTCCAGTACGTCAGCCCATCGCTTGTTTTTCATTCTCATCTCAATGGTTCATGCTTGATACTAGGACCCGTATTATCCTCCTAAGAAGCATAATCTAGGTTGGTACCTCAAGCGTTCGCGGTCCGTTGCCTGTCTTCGCGAACTCGTCCCAAAACCAACTCCGAAATTGATCAGTCGAGGCTTTCGTCCGCATGCTGAGCGCTGAACGTTTATAGGAAGCTTCTCTGTTTTTCTTGCAAACTCTCAAATGAAACTCGTAATTCTGAGATAGCTTTACATAATTGTTGTCTTGGCTTCGCCTCCAGCATAGAATGCATAGTGTTCAATGTATTTGTATTCTAAAAGAGGGGTAGGTATAGTAATGTACAAAGTAGGTATAGTAATGTGGCAATACATGAGAGTGGGATATAGTGATGTGCTATTGAATAGTCCGAAAGAATAGTCCGAGATGTGGGGATAGTAATGTGATGTACAGATAGCTATGTGGAAGAACATTGCGAGTGATATGAAGAGATCCAGTCCGAACATCCACTTCTCGCTTAACATGCAGGGGATGTCGCGAAGTGCGTATTCAAAACGAATGTTGATACAAAGAAAGGAAATGTCCCTGAAGATAGCGAGAAAAGAAGGGGAAACGCAGCATGGGGAAACGTCCAGAAGTTGTCGGCGTAGGCCTTGTCCATGTGAAGTCAAATTATATGTAGATTATATTTTGAGTTGATACTTTTGTTCGTTTGTCGTGAATATGGAGATCGCCTATCCGAAGAGAGTTCCCCTTCTGACATACTCTCTCTCGTCCTAAACCATGACTGTCGACGCTGCACCTCGAGATCAGTTTGATCTCGAATGCACAAGTACCAGTCGCCGGAGGGCGCTCTGACCTTGAATCTCCACATGTTCGTCACAATCCGCTCCAGATTTCTCCTGCCCTAGAGCTTGGCCTTTAGCTGCTCCCCATATACGACTGAGGAAGTTACCGGACACGCCAGTTCGCGCAAAGGTAGGCATGGTAGCACTACTTGGAATGGCAGACCCTTGACCAGTACCAGAAGCTGTGAGAGAGATCGAGACAGAGCGTTTTGCGGAGCACCGTCTTGAATGTAATGAAACAGTAGGAGACTGGACTGTTACTGTCCGTATTGATGAGGTGTCCGATGGCTTCCTTGACCGGTCACGAAGCTGATGACTCTTGTGCGCATATGCCGGGATACTACGGCTAATAAGCGGTTGTTTCGAAACAGGGCCCTCGACCTCAGCATGAGTATAAGTATTCAAGGAGGAGGTCGAATAGACACGAGGCTCAGCGTAGTCTTCTGCTTCCGATTCCGAGTCAGACGTGTTCCAGCCAGAAGACGAGCCGGACGAGGAGCCAGTATCATCCACCAAGGATCCGACATCCGAAGAAGACGTGGAGATGAGGGACACCGTGCTGAAAGTGCTGTACATAGGCGATGAAGCTGCAGACTGAACACGCGCTGACGAGGCAAGGTGGGTGCTTGAGAGGCGCTTTGTGAGTCCACGTACTGTAGAAGCCAACGTCGAAGAGGTACGCGAGATAGTTTTCGCTTGAGGACTCTCAGTCGAACCAGGAGTTTGTTGAGCTTGAACTCTTGCTTGACCAGCCTTGACGACCTTGTCCAGTGCTAATGCTCGAGCGGAAGCCTTCTGCGCAGGGGTTGACATGAAGGGAGCAAAAGCACGGCACGCCTCTTCTTCAGTGAACCGGAGATCGTAATCCAAAAGGTATAGAAGTTGCCTTTCCATCAGCGTGATTTCATCGACAGAGAAAAAGAGAGCGTATTGAGCCCAGTGCTTGTTCTTCGGGGATGAATCATTGAGATACTTGGCGGCAACTATTAATGTAGCCAAAAAGACTCGATGTCTGGTGCAAGGTGTACCTGAGCGCATACAACAGTTTTAGAAGGATCGCAGTAGACACAAGAGTTGTACTGACCCTTAGCCAAGGTAGGAAGCCTAGAACGTAACCGTTCAAGGTAGATAAGAGTAGTAAGGAAAGTGCCAACATGAACATGAGATTGCTTGACTAGTAGGCGGATAAAGTCTCTAAGTGCAAGCGAAGTCGGCGAGGAACCGACTGGTTCAAGCGGGGACTGGGGAGAGGGTATACATGCCATTGCAGAAGCGAGCATCGGAGACTCGCCATCTATACGAATGACTTTCGCTGCCTCGCGGGCGACATGGTCAATCATTTCTGAGGAGACGCGTTGACCCACGAGGTGAACGAGAAGTGGATTGTGAGAAACGATATCGACAAGGGAGGCTGGATGCCGACTTCTGGTATACTCTTGGATGGACGACATGAATAAAGAGAGAGATGAGGTATTAGGATGTATAAAGTATCGGGTTTCACAGGATCCCTTCTAGGGAGAAGATAATGGGACAAAAGAAAGAAAGGTGAACATCCGCAGAACTACTCCTCGCCTCTTATAGGGCGTGCAATAACACGTGACCGCATCGTGTCTGCTTTGACCTTCATGTTTTCAGACTGGCTCTCGACTCTGTCTCTTGTATTTGGAGGCTGCTGCAGGTAAACTACTGTATTGCTCTCAATCCAACTATCTGCTCATTCCTTATAGCAATGCAATCACATTAGAACAATTAACATCGCAATATCCTCGTGCAGGCTCACTAATTACTTTCTTCCAATTCCTCATCATATCTCTGCAAGGTTTACCTCGTCATGTCACCTGGACTCCATACGGCCCAAGACTGAAACCGCGTAGAATGCCTTTGACTCCATATATCATTCAAGTTGTCCTCTTCTACTTTGTCTCTTTGTTGAATAATGCGGCATTTGCATACCGTATACCCATGGCCGTGCACATCATATTTAGAAGTGGAGGTCTCGTAGTGAGCATGGTCCTCGGATGGATATTTGCTAAAAAGAAGTGAGCATAGTTCCTCATTATAACAATTCTGTCCAGCTCATTTGACATCTGGGTACAGATACAATACCACACAGGTCGCATCTGTAATAATCGTTACTCTAGGTGTCCTTCTGACGACTTTATCGGCTTCTAATCCTTCTGTAAACAACGCTATGGACAACACCAGCATCCGCACTTACTTAACAGGCATCTTAATCCTGTTCTCCGCACTTGTACTATCCGGCTTCCTCGGCCTTGTTCAGGACTATGCCATCTCTAAACACAGTCGTTCTATGCAAAATGCAACTGCATCATCACTCCCTCCTGCATGGCAGGAATCCATGTTCTACCTCCATTTCCTCGCTCTGCCCATGTTCATGACAGTCAGAAAAGATCTGGCTTTCCAGCTAAACTCCATCAAGACAGGTCCAACCACATCTTACGATCTTCCTATCCCTCCCTCGATCTCAGCATCTTTAAAGCCTTCACTATCAATCCCACCACCTTCCTCCCTTCCCCTTTCACTGATAGGAAGCTCAAAGTCCTCGATCGTATCATTTACAACCCGTCCTGCGTCATCAGTATCAGCACAAGACTACTTCGACTCTGATGACCTCTTTCTCCGCTTCCAACTCCCCTCAGCGTTTCTTCCCCTCCTTCTGAACACTCTAACCCAACTCCTATGTTCCGCCGGCGTTCATCGCCTCACCACACGCGTCAGCTCACTCACAGTGACTCTTATCCTCGTAGTGAGGAAAGCCGTGAGTCTAGTCTTGAGCGTGGTTTTTGGTTGGGGAAGCAAGGGTAACTCAAATAACAGTGTCGATACTACGATGATGTGGACTGGTGCGGCCCTTGTGATGTTGGGGACTGTCGGATATTCCTTAGGCACGAGGAGTGCCAATGCAAACCGGGGCGTTAAGGAGAAGAAGGCGTAATACTGCGGAGTGTAATATCTAGACGGACACTTATTTAACGTTGCTCAATATTAATTTATGTCGAATTTTTTTCAGCAGGAGCGGAGAACTGACGAATCAGTGCCTCTACCCCTGCAAATCACAGCGTACACTAAACTAATAAATTAAGGGATACACGAGAGCGGATTCAAGTACTGACATACAGCCAGCATTTTTTGGGGGGAAGGGGAAACCAGAAAAACATCTGAGACCGCGACGACCTGCAAATAACTCACTCCTGCCCAATGGCAACATCCCATATTTTCTTGATCAAATCAATCGCGGGGTCCGACTGCCCTTCAAACCTCGCAAACGTCACCGTAGTGAACGTAGCTGCATAATTGCGAAGGTACGGCGAATACTAAATGTCCAAGGGCATCACATCAGCAAATGCACGCAGTAAGTAAAAAAGAAGTAGATTATGTACTCACCTCTCGGCAGAAATGTCGATACCATCCCCACGTCTCCCAAGCATTCCACTCCTCCTTGCCCCAATTTACACGATTATGCCATGAGCTTTCTGTAAGAATCTCGCTGACATGAGGATTGGGATTGGAGCCGGGCGGAGGTGAGAGACATGACACGAAACCCTCCAGAGTACGTGCCAAAGCGGCCTTTTGCTCCCTAGTAAGACTAGCGAACGCCTTACGAGCAGTAGTCAGGGCAGGATTCTCAACAATAGGTTCCTCTAAGAAAGCGGATGAAACAACATTTAGAAAAGAAAACCCGGTGAGATTACACAAACAAACATACCTGGTTTAGCATCCCCATCAACATCCATATTCCCCCCACTAGCCTTTGCCCTCGCCCTCGTATCATCATCCTCCTTCCTCAACACCGCCAACTTCCTCCTCGCAATCGTAACTCTCCCAATAGCCTTATCCAGCGCCTTCTTCAACAAATCCCACTCAAACGCGCCTAACGTAAGAGGTCCCTTCAACTCACTCCTCACCTCCCCCTCCACCTCATTCGCATGAACAAAAGTCCACGAAACGACATCCGTAGGGTCGACAATCTGATATTGCATAAGCTTATCGAAGACGATTCCAACCATTTGACTGTTATACTTCCAGAACGAAGCAGCAGCATTAAGGATATCGACTTTAGCTTCCAGGCTACCAGTTCCAGTCCCAGTGGACGAGCTGCCACCACCACTAGCGATAGTTCGAAGTAGGGGAAGATACCGTTCGATGGCGTTAAGCAGATGCGAGAACGACCGAGATCCGATATGTAGAAGTGACTGAATCGCAATAAACCGCACGAGAGAATTCGTATTGATAGCCTGCCCAGATTCCGAACTTTCGAGTTCGAGGGTATTCCTCAACGTATCCAGATGAGCAATGACATCTTCAGCTTTTGACCTTCCCCTGAAGAGACCGAGAATCGACTGAGCAGCATCGTGATGAGGTTTGGCTGTAATCCCCCCCCAAACAAGTCAGCAGAGTTTCTACGAACGAATGAAAGAAAGCCATTGGGCGCATTTACCTGGATCATCATACGCAAAATCCGGACCAGGAGGTTGCTCCGGAAGTACATGCGCATCAGGCGAATGCATCGCTTCGGGGAGACTCTTAACAATCCGATCATAATACGAAAGTCGAATCTCAGCTTCAAGTGCTCTCCGTATGAAATTTCGTTTAGGATGGTGAATATCCAAATCGAGGTCGGGAATCCTAGATAGATAAATAGAGCATATCTCAGATTCAGATATAACTTCTACAACCAAACACGAAAATACCCACCATTCTTTCCAAACCCACTGGAAATTGAAATTACTCATATGCACAGCGAACCATTCCGCGAACCGTCTGGAGAGGTCTACGTCAAGGCCATCCGATAGAGCACTGTAAAGTTTCCGAATAGATTTTCCAACAGCAGGACCGACAGTTGAAGGTGAGATCTTGCACACTTCAGTAATTAAACCATCGTAATATATCTGTCTCTGGGATGATGTCGGTAGCACCAACGATGCACCGAGAATAGTCTACAATGACAATGAATACAAGTCAACGCGCAGCCAATACTTCCACAAAGTAAAAAAAAAAACACTCACTTCAAGCACTGTACTCTCCAACTGCCAGTCCCTCGTCACCAACGGTTCAACCTCCAGCGGCGGTGCACCAGGTTTAGGCTTGAATGTCCCAGGAAGCGTCCATTTCGGATACTCCAACAACAACCTCGCACATTCCTTCCTATTAACTTCAAAAATATCAATTATACCCAAAAGATCTGTTCGAATCGCATAACCAGCTGGTGTATTCGGGTCCGGCGTAACCTGCATAGGACATCACCATGAATCAGATCACCGACCGTCAACAACCAAGTAAAAACCCTACTCACATCATCAGTAAACAACCTCAAAAAATATTCCGGCCACTCTTCTTTCTTAACATCCGATTCTTCCGTTTCAGTAGCCATCCCATCAAGCTCAATTATCTCGGGTGGTACCAAAACAGACGGAAGGTTAAACGGGACGAAAGAAGGGTCCAAATCTGGGTATGTTGAGTAGGGTCTAGGATACGGATCGTCGAGATCTGAAGCTTCGAGAGATTTCAGTGCAGCTAATGCCGCATCCAGGAGCTAAAGTAAAGCAAAGCAACATCGCATCGCATTAGAAGTGCAACAACCTCAGGGATCATGCATACCTCATCAGCAGCTTCACTTGTCACTTCAGACTCGTACAACCTCGAGGTAGGCTTCACGAGCCATTTCGCGCTATTCGTCGTATCGATATATGCTTGAATAGCATTTATTATATCCCCCGGTATCGTTTCCGATACAGATTTCAACGCTTCACGCGCCTAACACAACAAATAATCAAATCAAATCATTTTCGCGTCAGTTAGGATCCTTTTCAATGATGAATGAATAACGAGAAAGAATAGAATATGACATACAATCATAAGTCCCTCAGCAGCACACAAAGCCGCACATTTCGCTCGACCATGCGAAACACCAAATTCATCCAGCACAGCCGTAAATGATTGTAAAAGTGCACCCAAAGATTCCGGTGAAACCATCTTGGCTACTGTCAAATGAGCGAAAAAGTGGATCTGAAATAAATAGATATCTTCCCGTCAGAGATACACCTCACCAGTAATAAATAAGGAGAAAAGAAGGAAAGAAGGAAAGAAGGAAAGGAGAAGAAAAGAAGGGAGAGACATACACATAACCTCGTCTCCCTCCAAGCCAACTTATCAACATACGCCTGAAACCCTTTCCAAAACTCCTCCAAAACCAATCTCCCCAACAGCGGTTCCCCCGCACTCCTCGTTTCATCATCCACATCCACCGGTCGGTCGTGTAAACGCCTCAATAGCGCAGCATAAAATGGAATCTTGTACGGTTGTTCCGTAACCCTACCACACCAAACATTCGTTAGACACCAAAAAACCCACCGAACCCAACCCGAAATGAGTTTGAGTTTGAGTTGAAGTTACGAGTTACTCACCCAATATGAAAAGCCTCCGCCGTCCAACCAACCTGCGGTGTAGGAAACATCCCCCTAATCCTCTCCTCAACGCCAAACAACTCCTGAACAGGGTCCTACAGAGTCAAACTCGTCAGCATGTCCCTATTCCTATTCCTATCCCACAAGACAAGCCCATGCATGCCATGGCAAGCAAGCAAGCAAGCATAACCACTAGCGTAAACGCATGAACTACTCACCACCTCCCCAAGTTTAACAACAACATTCTTCAATTTCTCCTGAGGAGTCTCAACAACTTCCCTCCTTCGATCGTCGTAGTCGTCTGCATCAACCGCAAGAAAAGAAAAGAGTTAAGATCAAGAAACAATCAATAATTCGTTATCCAAGACAGACAGACAAGGCAAAGCAAAGAAAACGAAGAACAGAAAAATCTCCCGACTCGGGGAAAGTTTCATTGAAAAATTTCACTCGAACATTCCAAGGACATTCACTTCTTACCTCTATACCGCCTTCTACCCCCACGAAACGGTCTATCGGAACTCATAAGGCCTTAAGGTCCAGGATTTGGAATAATCCCCTTGCTTCAATGCCAATGCTTGCGCTTGCAAGTGACTGAGTTTGGTCTGTAACCTGTTGACAATGTGTGCGTTCTGACCACTGGACACTGGACAGTGACCGTACTGACGCTGAGCTCAGTTTCAACGGTAAATGAAAATGCACGTGATGCTAAACGGAAAACTTCCGAATCCGCTGGCGGGCGCTTATACTTATGTAAGCCTACTACATTTTCTCCTATCACCCCGCTGAAGAGGCCTCATACTGTATGTCAGACGTGCGTGATATAACCATTGAACGGCTGTGAGATGAACGACGGGTACGACGCACGAGCCCTCCATGCTCCGCAGGATTGAAACTCAGCAACTTGCCGTCGATGCCGGAGTGCTCCCCCGAGCTCCGGCCAAGATTTGTATACCGAAAGACGATCTTATATGAAGACCAGCTTATAGCAGTGAGTAGTAGCTGCTGACGAGGCGGTCCTGGTTGATCCTGGTTGATCGTACGGTATGTATACCCCACGCAGCACCGAGGCTTGCTGAGCATGCCGCTGGGTGCCGTCCTCAGTACTTCTCCACATTATATGTATACGGGCCCCGCGCGGGGATGAGCGTGCCGCTTTCAGTACCTCTACTCCACAGATGCATGCCCGCAGATGCATATCTTCCCCGAGTCTTTTTCTAACAAAGGAGGTTTGTGCTGGTTCGACTGTGAGAGTGTAATAGCCTTATTTTGAGGTGACGTCAATCCGGTAAGCTCGGACCGAATAAACACTGCTCTCACCTCCACCTCACCTTCAGCTCAACAAGCAGGACTTGCAACTTGCATTCTACATGCATCGGGGTTGGAATACCGTTCTATAATGGCTACATTCAATCAGGAATGCATTTGTTCCGCCTTTGTACACAATTAGCTCTCCCGACGACATGCTCTGGGAATGAAACACTTTTGGAGTATCTTTACCTCAGACTCGTTGACTGAAACTCACACTCGGTCCCTTGGAGTATCCATATAAAAGCCTTATGTCATTCCCGTGTCTGCGCTGCGCACTTCTGTGTCTCTCACTTCAACATGGGTGCTCTATTCCACATGTACGTCTTCCCCTCTCAGTCGATAACCTAGCAGTACATACTTACTTACCATGTCTCCAGCGATGGCGTCCCTATCGGGGCTGTCTCCGTTATGCTGGCTTTACTAGCCTCAATGGGTGGTTTCATCTTCGGTTACGACACAGGTCAAATCTCCGATATCCTCCTCATGCCTGATTTCTTGCTTCGTTTCGCTACATGTTCCTCCGACGCAACGATTGATAACGCTACCACCGCATGTGCATTCACCGTCGTTCGTTCAGGACTTATCGTTTCCCTGCTTTCAATTGGAACTCTTGTTGGTGCTTTGTCCGGCGCCCCGACGGCAGATGCTTTGGGTAGACGATATGCTATGGTAGCGGAATGCGCGCTGTTCATCGTGGGGGTTATCATTCAAATAACAGCTACTACTGTCTGGCAACAATTTGCTGTGGGGCGTTTCGTTAGTGGGTTGGCTGTGGGTGCGCTTAGTGCTGCTGTACCGATGTATCAAGCAGAAACTGCACCTGCCCAAATTCGTGGAACGTTAACTGCTACGTACCAGTTGTTTATTACTTTTGGTATTCTTATAGCTTGTGAGTTTCAATTTCTTGTGCTGGCAAGTTTGCTCTCCTCTCATTCGTTTGTAGATTGTATATCTATCGGAACTAGAGGGTACGGAGACGCAGGTTCTTGGAGAACTGTTGTTGGTATTGGTATAGCCTGGCCAACTATCCTCGCCTGTGGAATCGTTTTCATGCCCGAATCTCCTCGTTGGCTCGTCGCACACGGTAAGTCTCTTCGCAATTCAACCTCAACCTACCTAAATTTCGTATCTACGTATATAGACAAACCCCACCTCGCAGCGCACTCCATCGCCCGCACCCACGGTATCCCCCTCTCAGACTCCAAAACCCACCCACTCATCACAACCCAACTCTCCGAAATCCAATCCAACGTCGACTGGCAGCGGAAACACTCCTCCCAAGCAGGTTGGATCGATTGTTTCCGCCCCGCCAACAAAATCCTCTACCGTACCCTCCTCGGAATGGCTCTCCAATCCCTCCAACAACTAACCGGCGCAAATTACTTCTTTTACTACGGCGCGACGGTTTTTTCTTCCGTCGGCATCCAAGATTCGTTCGTCACGCAGATTATTTTGGGTGCGGTTAATTTTGGGTGTACGTTTGGTGGGTTGTATGTTATGGAGCGGTTTGGTAGACGGAAACCGTTGATTTATGGAGGGGTTTGGCAGAGTATTTGGTTATTTGTTTTTGCGGCTGCTGGGACGGCGAAGGTACCGCAGGATAATCCTGGGATTGGGAATCTTATGATTGTTTCTGCGTGTTTGTTTATTTTGGGATATGCGATAACTTGGGCACCGTGAGTCCCCTCATCCCTTCCCTAAATCCCACCATCGCTGACTCTCCCGTTCCTCGTACGTATAATATACAGCGGCGTATGGATCCTAATAGGCGAAACCTTCCCAACCCAAACCCGAGCCAAACAAGCCGCCCTCTCCACCGCATCAAACTGGCTATGGAACTTCCTCCTAGCATTCTTCACTCCATTCATAGTAAAATCCATTGAATTCCGGTACGGATTCGTCTTCGCATCTTGTAACCTCCTCGGGGCTGTTGTAGCGTATTTGTGGCTGTATGAGACGAAGGGGTTGACGTTGGAGAGTGTGGATGGGATGTATCAGGATGAGGGGTGTAGGGCTTGGACGTCGGAGAGGTGGGGGAGGAGTGGGGGTGGGGGTGGGGGTGTTGATGGGAGGGATTTGGTGGACTCGGAGCAGGGGAAGAAGGCGATGGCGATGGCGGGGAAGGGGTTTGTTGGGAGTGAGGRGAGGGTTGAGAGGAAGGGTGGAGAGGARRGAGGTGAGAAGGYTTRATTTKATGASWTWSAYGTATACKAYATGATAGATAAGTCGCAAGTCGTATGCAATCAATCCTGTATTGTTAGCAGAAGTACAACGATGCCTTAGACTATCCATTATCCACGAACCAGTAGGAGTAGGAGAACCGGTACTGCTGCCATAATGATAATCAATTAGTCTTGTAATACTTAATACCAGCACGAAAGCATACAGGTAACAGAATAGGTGCAAGAATAAGTTAAAACAGGTGTCCATGAAAGCATCCAACTGTCGCGTAGTGTCGCGTACGCGCGCTCTTACCACGTGATGGGAATTTTCACTTTCTCGCTCTCGTCCAGTCCAGACCTGGCTTCAGCTCTACTCTCAATCCGCTCGTCTGACATCCGACATCCAAAGCTGCTTTCTTCCAGACTTTCTGAGTCTCTTAGCCTCGGGCTCTATTAGCCTTTGCTGGATAAAGTGGATAAAGCTGGTAAGTGTGCTCAGTTTCTCATGTTCCAACTCCCGAGTGGTATGTTGATAGGAGGGATTTGGTGGAGCAGGGGAAGGCGGCGATAGCTGGGAAGGGGTTTATTGGGACTGAAGAGAGGGTGGAGAGGGTTGAGAGGAAGGATGGGGGGGAGGGGGCCGAGAAGGCTTGAGGGTATGAGTTCGATATATATGTTAATCGTGATAGATAAGTCGCGTCGCAAATCGTGTGTATGCATACTGTATTGTTAGCAGAAGTACAACGATGCCTGTAGACTATCCATTATCCACTAACCAGTACTTAGGAGTAGGAGAACCGGTACTGCTGCCATAATGATAATCAATTAGTTTTGTAATACTTAATACCAGCACGAAAGCGAAGCAGCGGAAAGCATACAGAGCACTTAGCAGGTGCAAGAATAAGTTAAAACAGGTGTCCGTGAAAACATCTGCCACTGTCGCGTACGCGGCGCGCGCTCTTACCACGTGATGGGAATTTTCACTCTCGCTCTCGTGAGTCCCGTCCGGTCCAGACCGCCTTCAGTTGCTCTACTCTCAATCCGCTCGTCCGACGTCCAAAGCTGCTTTCTTCCAGACTTTCTGAGTCTCTTAGCCTCGGGCTCTATTAGCCTTTGCTGGATAAAATGGATAAAGTGGATGAAGCTGGTACGCAAACTCATTTTTTCACATAAAAACCTGAAGAAACTGAAGAAACTGATTTTCATTTTATTTTATTCCTGCTTTGCTTTATGCTTTGCTTTCGACGTCTAGTTATGCGACCTACATGCGATGCAATTGGTTCACGAAAGCTAGTTGTATATGCTCAACTACATGAAAGAAACCAAGTCCGATCCTTGCATGCCTATCAAGCCGGAAGCGGACGTAAGTGACATACAATATCCTTCTCAGATTGGGCAAGACTCTTGCGTTCGCCTTTGACTGCTGAGAATGCTTTGGAGATCTTGCGAATCAGGGGAAAGGCCTCCCTCGGGAAAGGATATTACCGATCTACCTGGAGAACTTTCCACGAACTCGGAGATTGAGTTTTTCACTATCCATTCCCGTCCCATGGTATCAAAGCCTGCTCCGAACTTCGATGACTTGGAGGGTGCAAATTACTCTAGATTTTCAAAAGCATTGCGTCAGCTACCTCAAACACTACTTATACACTATGTCAAGCCTCCGAGTCGGCGTAATGCAGGGATGTTCTCTCCACGCATAACGTTAACAACAACTCAGTGTCCAAGCAAGACCATTGGTGGCTGGCTGCATATCCTTCAAAATTACTTCAAGCTTCGGGATGTAGCGAACTGGATATAACCTAGCATTTATCACGAATTGTACGACGAAGTGGTTCGCCTTCTCGCCCTCCTCAATCCGCAATAATATGACAAGTAGCGCCTCATGCGTCCTCAAAACCTACATAACCATTTCATCCTTCCGTCGATGATTTCAACTCTCCACATCATTCACCATCCTGATATTTTTGGCTTCTCCGAGTTTGAGACTAATCACCATCACCACCGTCACGCTTGGATTTGAGCGCTCCGAACTCCATGCGGCGCTCGTGCTCGTGCTCGTACGCAGTACAGTTCAGGACGTCGACTTTTTCTTGGAATTCAGAATTCAAAACCCATAATCTAGGATCCCTGTATGCGTACATGTACAACCTCTGGTGCCACCGATCGTCATGACGCACAACACCCTTCTCCCCTCTTCCCATGCCCTTCAAGTTTTCTACCAGGTCTTCTCAAGAGGATGAAGGGGCTGGGTTGGCAAAAATGTGGACGCAACTCGGAGGCGGCAATTCGAAAGACAACTTTCGATCAAATAGCTAGAGCTATCAGAGCTGTTTTGTAGAATAGACGCGTAGCATGAATTGAAGATAATCCTAGGCCTCACTGGTTTGAGCGCTCTTCCAAATATCTAGTTAGTCAACTATTTGCTTCAATACCATAGCCAAGCGGGTACAGTATTTCAGAGACTCGAGAGCGAGTATAAGTTGATGTTCGTCCAGGACTCGGAGGTGTCATATATCTGAGTTGTTGCTCAGCGCGGTATGTATTTCCGGCGGCCCGCTCCTCTGCCCTCTTTCTTTTCTTGTTTTCTGGCTCCACACCATACCGGCTCTTGATGCGGATGAGGTTCCATTTTCCCTTTATGCTCAACTGCAATCCGTGAAGATGGGAACACTTCGTCATCTGCTTTCCAGCCTACATTTTTTGGGACGAGTATCCTGCGCAGGTTCAACTGTCTGAGATAAATTCGTGATCAAATGTTACAACTACTCGTATTCTTTTGGCTTGGTGAGTCTTTGACCTAAGTCGAGTGACCTCTGTCAGTCTCTGTCAATCTGACAGTTCTATATTGTCTTTATCATCTTCATTACGAACCAGAGAATTAGTACTTGCTGTTCGACTCTACAATAAGTCAATACTCAACACGTTGCATCGATATTCTCGCTCGACCATGTACCTTTACCGGGCTTCTTCAGAGATTAGCCTGAGAAAGATTTTGGAAAAATTACACGAAAAATGAGTGGTGAGACTTGAGCTGAGCGCTGAGCTTTGGGTTTGGGTTTATTGTGATTGGTATAACAGGTGGGTATCGTTAATTGTTTTTGAACTCCCCTTCCTGCGATCAACAAACATATCTTTCTGTCCTTCAAGGTTTCAATCTAGGCCTCATCATTCGACAGCCTCTGCTTCTCAAACCTTCTACACGCTCTCCTGCCCCGCGTCTACAACCCTGCACGCAATACCTAGAATCACACATGGCACAAATGACTCCTACGCAGGACTATCTTGTCTTTCAAGTTGTCGGAGTAGTGGCATGGGATGGTGTTGGTAGCGATTCGGAGAAGGCCTAAGAAGACATCTTCGTATCCAGCAGGCATATGTAACAGACGCGTTGGGTCCATTTGAATGATAGAAACTGGATATTTCAATCATTTCTACGCACGTAAGTTATTTACAACTCTTACACTATGGAAGCAAATGAGCTGAGTGAATTCTCGACCAGCCTGGAAGATCACTGAAGGTTTTTCCCCAAGCTGCGCTTATCTGGGTCATTTCTTGTGCCAAGTTGGCTGAAGTACATATCGTCAAGTTTGACATCAACTTATGGTGAGTGAATTGATTCTCCACAATTGCTTTCCCTTCCGGGGCGGCCGTTTGCGGTAGAATGCATGGTGTTGGTGGCGAGCTAACAGTATCAATTGCGCAGCGTACGGCACTTGGGCATCATCATAAGAGCGCTTAGTTCGTCTGCGTTGGAAAGGCGATTGTTATCGCACACGTAAGTCAAGTTACCCCAATTTCACTGGACGTGTGCGGCTGAACCGCGTCAACTCTTCGACCAGATCGGAGGCTTACCATTGAAGAATCTTTCTCGAACTGCGCTCAAGTGATGCCGACAAACGTTTAGGTTAGCGCTGACTCGCTCATCGGTGTTTATTCCTAAGTGGGTTGAAGCAGTCATTACGTTCATTCGACATGAGGAATGATGATGAGATAAGGAACTGGATTCATCCCATACTCGAGTTCTTTCTCTCCCCTTGATTGTAGCAGGTATAGCTCCAAATCTTGACTTTGCCCAAAAAGAACTCTCCTGACCATTCCATTGGGTCTTAGGCGCTCTGTGTCCCGAGTCGAGACACTACGCCGTCTCTTCCTCGACCTCTTCATCTTCAACCTCCTCTTACATCCTGACCTGTGGGCTAACTCCCTTGCCACACCTCTAGAACTCAACCGACTCGTAATGTCCCAAATTCTGAAAAAAGTGTATTTCAAAATCTACCGCATCGGGAATGAACCTGAATCTAGGCGCTTGCGTCGCTGAGAAGATGGTGATATTCTTGCTTTCCTCCCGCCACCACGCCACCACATGATGATTTCAAGGTCATGTTGGCGTGAGACAAAACCTTGAACTGCGTGCAGCCTGTCAATTATCATCGGCAAACGCATTGCAAGGAAAGTTCTGCGAGTGTCAAGCGCCTATTTCCTTTCCAGTCTTTCATCTGTTCTGTGACCACATACGATCATGAGCGCAAACTTGCCACCAGTCGAGACACAGCCCGACGCTGTGAACGCGAAGTTGTCCAGCATAGAAGGCAAGTACTATGTCTCAACATCCGTTCATTGACATAAATTGATTCTTCTTAAACCCCTTCAAACAGGTGTAAGATTCACCTGTGAAGACCCTCCGTTCTCAAAGACCGAGCCTGGAACTTGTGACTTCTATAAGGACTCTACCAAAACCAATGGCGACGAAGTAGAAGTCGGTAAACTTTTCGGCCGCAAAGCTATGGGTCAGAAGCATGCTTTATTGACTTTCAAAGATTCGAAGGTGCGCAAACTCTTGTTTCAGATTAATACCTCTTGTGGCTTCACTGAATGCAATCATATCTAGGTGTATATCTCTGACACGGGATCTGAGTCGGGTAGCTGGCTCGAAAACAAAGGTGTATTGGAACCAAATGTACTTTATGAACTTCATGATGGTGTTACAATCGTGTTTGGGGCTAAAGAGGATAAGGGTCCAATGACAGTGAGATTCAAGTCACCTCTTGATTTTTTTGTCCTGAAGACTTATATACTGTACAGAATCCGGAAGTTGCTCGACTGTCTGTGACCTTGCTCACTAAATTCAAACATATGGGAACGGTAATACTATTTTCCAAACTTCAGCTTGATATTCAAAGGACAATCTAACGCACCTTCTCATCAGATCAATGAAGCAGATGACGAGGCGTCCACTACTGTTTTGAAAAGGGAAATTAAGATACCATGGGAGGAGAACTTTAAGCTGGGTTACGGTGTAGATGCTCTGACGGGAAAATGCACAGCTACTTGCGCTTTCCAGCCATTCGAGGAGGGACCTCCACTGTTGCCGCGTCAGGGCAAGACCTATGTGAACGTAGTCAAATGGCATGAATCACTTACCTCCGAGTATGACGAGCTCAAGATAGAAGCAGGCGCCACCATCAACGCTTCTTGTCCTGTGTCCAGAACCGTTGGTGCTCGGATCGCATCTAACCTGCTTTCGAACGATTCATCTCCGTCTACGATTTTCATTGAGGTCAAACAAACTAGTCACTCGGAGGTGAAGTTTCTACCACCTCATTGTCTCTCTCTCAGGCAAGAATTCGAGAAGATGTCGGAAGCACAGTTCCGGGAAGAGTATGGTGATTATTATATTGCAGGTTGCGAGACTAGCTACAGCTTCAGAATGATTGTCTCCTGCGAGTGAGTCTTGCGAAGTGTATGTGACGAAGTCTCAACTAACCACTACATACAACTACAGGGTAAACGAAAAGACGGTATCCGACTCACACAAGAAAGAAGCTCTCATCCTTGTACAGAACTTATTCAAATCTGAGGCTAACAGCTTGGAGAAACCGCGGTCGAGCTCTCAGAATTGTAAAATTCTTCACGCAGTTATCGACGCCTTCGGATGTTCAATCGATGCTACGCAATTTTCAAATCGTGTGCTTTCTGTGGACGAGGCAGTGGATACAGTAGGAAAGATAGTACAGGCGGCACCAAAAGGAGCACCTCACAGCGCTGTACTTTATCATTATAGGTACGTTTGCTGAGGCTTGCTGGCATTCCATTGTTTTGACAACTAATATCACTATACATCCAGTACCCTCGATTTAGCAAAGGTCTCTCGAAAAGTTCACGTTCCCAGAAATATGTTCGATACGGTTCGCCAAATGCGTGACATGTATCTTGCTTTACAGGCCGCTTTGCTGCACCCTGCCTTGAAACAATACGAAAAATATCGCAGCACGATCCGTTCAGCGCTCGAAGCATTCGAGCGAGAGCGGTCAGGCCTTATTCAAACTCGAGACACGCGTAGCAAGGATGAGCGGCCGAGGCTCGAGGATACTTCAGTCTATCATGATCTTTCTTCAGCCAAACAGCGTGCGGATACACTTCTTAGGCAATATGGATTCATCCGTGGTGTGAAAAACATGCCTAAGGATTACGTGCGCCATGATCCTATAGGAGCCGATCGACATTACAGATGGGAGTGCGGGAGGGTTCACGGTGAACTGAAGAAGAAAGGGACAGACTACAGACGAGTCACGTTTGAGTCTGGGTGTGAAGCATTTGAAGCTGACTGGGTGCCTCCTGTCTCCATAGGACCATCGAAGATCAGGCGAGTCTTAAGACTCTCAGGACCTGGTCAACACATGGATTTTCCGAGAGCGAATCCAAAGCGCCCAGAGGCTGTGGAAACTGAGGTGAAGCACCCTGCTGATCCTCAAACAGCAGGAGTAGAACCCGTGCTGGAAGGTTCCAACGCCGAGTCCGCATCTTTGGATTTTCCGCGATTGCGCAGCTCGGCAGACGAGGAGGTCTCCTTTGATAGCGACTTCCAGCTTCTAGCATCACGGCGTTCTCTGTACATTATCGGCTGGGCGTTGGAATGCGACTGGTCTGGGAAAAAAGGCCCTGTAATAACGGTCGAAGATACCAATAACTTCATATTAGGGAGTCGTCTCAAGATTGGTTTGGATACTTCTCAGCCAGCTGAATGGCGCTGTCAAGTCACTTTTGTCTTTCAATCAGATCATGACTTCCCTGATCTGGATCTGAAAAACACGAAGTAAGTACTTTTGCTCTACTGACTGTCCCAGTTTTCTCACTACTCACAAAGTTGAATCTGCTATGAGCGTATGCCCTGCCTGCCGAGAAACTTGGTTAAAGCTGTTTGTCATCGGCCCACCCCAGTGATATGATCATGTTGACTCATTCTCGCTTTTGAAGTTGTTTCTTTTTCTTTTCTTTTCTTTTTTTCCGGGTCACTTTCTCCTGCATTTCTCTTTATTTACATGTTTACACGTTCAACATCTGTGTGCTTCCAACTTCCTTTGTCGATCTTCAACAGATCAAGACCCACATTCATACTATTACCCTTCCCAGGTAAACTTCTTCTTTCCTTCCCATTTTCCCTCTCAGTTATGGGACTCACTGGCATATTTCGGTTTCATTCCGAGAGTGAATTATTGTTTAAAACACTTGAACCAGGCAGTTTGTCGAGCTGTTCTTGTTCTGGTCATGCATCATCCAAGCACCGTTGACGCGAGAGTCGATGGACGAAGGTATCTATCTCTAGCTATCTCAGCGAGATACTACCAGTAGCGTGACTGTGCCACCTTAGTAACATACGTATGGCCAGCAGAAGCCGGCGGGCGTTCTAGTCTGAGGTCCATCGTCGCTAGTAGCAGTAGCGGCTAAACCGGACTATCTAGTCCCATCTCTGGACGTTCCTGCACAATCTTGACCTTGTGCATCACGTTGTGGCGACTGGTATTTATTACTGACTACTCTCCTTTTATTCGCTCGCCCGAGTCAATTCTATGTTTCTGATCTTTCTCTGCTCATCGTAGATCGTCGTACTCATGACTCAGCATAAGGTTAGCGCCGAACTGCTCAGCGGTGCTAATTCTCATGTCACAGGAGCATGAGGAATAACTCAGATGATTGAATGGATCCGCTATAGTCCATTTCGAAACCTGAACTTTGTTAAAAGTGATATTACGGGATGTGGAGCCTGATGATGGTAGAAAGCTCTCTGCGTTGCATACCATACTGGCATCATAGCAGCGTCCAGTATATATGACTAGAGAAAGTGTTTGCTATTGCATACGTAGTAAGTTGTTCCCTGATGGCGTATTTGAGAATTTCTCATATTTTGTTTGAGTCAAGCCGTCAGGCAGCTGGGACCCGAAGTTTGGCAAGGTTAGCGCCAAGGCGCTTGACGGTATGGTCTCCAAGTTGGTCGAAGCTTTGACGTGAAGAATGTTGATGCATCTGACATTCTTCTCCCTTCCTTTCATTCTGGTTTAGCACCTACCAGGGGCTTTCTAGCCGCTTCACTGGGTCTTGACTTCCCAATTCCCCTTCAATGTATTCACGATACACTCTAAGTTGTCTCTTCCTCGATTTCCTTTTGAAAAACTCTCCGCGGCTAACTCTTCATCTTCAATACCACAGCAGCCCCAGCACAAATCGAGCCCTCGAGTACTCAATCATCTTGCTTGCCTTCAATTTTTGAAAAAAGAAAGCTTTGGGTACGAAAATAGCGCCCACGTAGCCGAGTAGATGTTATGGCAAAAATTACTATTTTTCCGCCACCATGACCCCATGAATAGTTCAAAGTTGGATTGGTGTGAGAGCTTGCATCTCTGGATCCCGTCATCATCGGCAATCTTCATTGAAAAGAAAGTTCTGCAAGTCAAGCAGTTAATCCGTTCTTCTTTAATCGTTCTATGACCATCATGAACACACAGGCAGTTGCGAAAGAGAGCGATGCAGAGACTTTGCTCTGTGTAGAAGGCAAGTATCACCATACAATTTATTCAGGACCTATGCTTACCGCTGTATCCATTAGATACCTATCCAATAGGTGTGAGATTTATTTGCAAAGACCCCCCGTTCTCCGAGAGCAAGCCTGGACATTACGAATTCTATAAGAACTCCACTGAAGACAATGGCAAGGAAGTGACAGTGGATAGACTTTTTGGCCGCAAAGCTATGAGGCATAAGCATGCTGCGCTATTATTCGTTGCTTCGAAGGTGCATGATCGTTAGCTTTGCGTTAGCTTCACAGTAGTTTTTCTCTTACCAACTTGTGTCCAGGTTTATATCTCAGATTTAGGATCCTCGTCCGGTACCTGGCTTGAACACAATGGAGCATTGAAGCCAAATGTATTTTACGAGCTTCATGATGGAGTTATAGTCGTATTTGGGGCGAAAGAGGATAAGGGACCAGGCATGGTGAGACTCAAGGCTCTTTTGACTTTGTTGTAGGGCTTATGCAACATGCAGCATCCAGATGCTGCTCGAATTGTTGTGCACTTACTCACTGAACCAGGGCTTAAATCCAATGCCCTGGAAGTCGCTCTTCAAATCGATGTAGACTTTGCTGAAGACCGCCAACATGGACAACTCCTTTCTGTGTCTCGGGAAATGGTAATGCGAAATGCTTCAGCATGGTTCGAGTAGCACACTAACGCACCTATTGACCAGGTCAATGGAGAACTTGAAGAGGACAACTCCACTACTATCTTGAAGAAGGAAATCCAAATACCATGGGCCGACACCTTTCGATTAGGGTTTGGTATAGATGCTCTGACGGGCGAATGTACGGCTACCTGCGCTCTTCAGCCATTCGAGGAAGGGCCTCAACCGGCGCTACAGAGCGATGCGTTGGATACAAGAACGATCCGTCGGCATCACGTGACCGCCGCTCGTGATGAGTTTGAGATGGAAGTAGGTGCTACAATCAATGTTGCTCCTGTTTCCATTGCAGCAGCAGCGCGTGGCGCATCCATCTTGTCACAAGACTCATCATCATCCACGTTTTGCATTGAAGTCACCCAGGCCAGTCACTCGGAGATACAGTTTCTGCCCCGTACCGTCCGTCTCATGAAAGATCTTGAGAAGATGTCAGAATCACAATTTCGGACGCAGTACGGTGATTACTATATCGCAGGTCGCAGGTATAGCTATAACTTCAGAATGATAGTTGTCTGCAAGTGAGTCTTGCAAACCATGTACCACGAAGTTTCAGCTAACTACAACTTGCTCCAGGGCAAATGATGGCACAGTAAATGACTCTCATGAGACAGAAGCTACAATACTCGTTCAGGATATGTTCCATTCTGGGGCTAAGTATGAAAAAGTGCGGTCGAAGTCTCAGAACTGTACAATCCTTCATGCAGTTATTGACACCTTTGGGTTTTCAATTTCAAAACTATCAAATCGTAGACTTTCCATAGACGATGCGATTGCAGCACTGCCGATAATGCTTCAGGAACAAAAAGGGTCACCCCGCGTTGCTGTGCTCTATCATTACAGGTATGCTCATTGGTGTGTCCCACTTTTTAGATAACCAACATCATCCTACATCTAGTACTCTAGGCCGAGCAAAGTCCTCGCAACGGATTCATATTCCCAGAAAAATGTTCGACGATGTTAAGAAAATGCGTGCCATGTATAGCCAATTACAAGCCACTTTGCACCATCCCGCTCTGAAACAATATGAACAAGACCGTAACAGAATTAATTCTGCACTGGAAGCATTCGAGCGGGAGCGGACACTCCTCTTCAAAGAAGTGAACCGTCAAGATGATGGGCTTGAAGGTACTGAAGTTTTTCGCAATTTGTCTTCAGCCAAAGAGCGTGCAGATACACTTCTCAAACAATACGAATTCATTCGTGGTGTGAAGAGTATGCGTAGAAATGTTGTGCGTCAGGATCCGCTGGGAGATAGACAATATGTTTGGAAGTGCGGAAAGGTGGACGATTCGGAGCAGGAAGGGTCAGGTACAGGCTATGAGCCTAAACCCATCATGTTTAATGATGGCCAGGCATTTCAAGTTGACTGGATAACTCCTTCCACGGTGCGACCATCATTAATCCGGCGACTTTTGCGACGCCCAGGCCCTGAGCAACATCTCCAGTTTGGCGCTAGTCCTTGGAAAAATGTTGCACCAGGGTCATCTTTTGATCCTATGGCACACCACGCTCCATCCGAGCATAATTTCATTAATATTACTTATAATTATAACGTGGTATATAACGAGGCATCTCATCTAGATGGATACTCGGAACCGGCTGAACGTGGCGCAGGGCTAGATGGCCTGCTTCACCATCGCAACGCGTTCGAGATGGGGGGAGCAGACTTTCATCAAAACTCCGCTCATTCCAGCCTGAGAGCACCAGCTGAGCTTGGTTCTCCGCTTAATGCAAGATCTAGGCACACAACTACATTCTCCCGCTCTATACAATCGCACAGCACACACAGAGGGGTGGGTGAGTCTTTTGCCTACCAGCTATTCGGGCGTTCTGTGTATATCATTGGCTGGACATTGTCATGTAATTGGAGTGGAAAAAAGCCTCCGGAAATACAGGTCGAGGATGCCAATGATTTCATATTAGGGGACCGTCTCAAGATTGGTTTGGATACTTCTTGTTCAGCCAAATGGCATTGTAGAGTCAATTTTGTCTTTAAATCAGATCATGACTTCCCTGATCTGAATTTGCAAAACTGATGGTCAGTATTTTACTCTACTGGTGGTCTCTGGATCCAGTGCTAACTATCTCTAATTTTACCACCATGCATGTAGATATTGTTCCTGCCTTGTTATCATAATATCCTTCTATATCTCCCTTGACATCCATTATGCACTTTTATTGATCTTCAACAGATCAGGGCTCGCCTTCAGCTGTGATATGAAACTTGTGGGCTCTTTGAAAGTACATACCATTGTTACTAGCCTCAAACTTAGGATGTACTTCTTTGTTGAGTTTGTTTTGCCTGCATTGCTAGTAGTAATTGTTCTATCAAACACATTCTATTCTCATACAGCTCATATATAGTACATGAGCCCAAGTATACAAGATTAAACCACTGATCTCTACTTTGAAATATACATCAGCTCCTGTGCAAAGCTGGTTATACTTACATGCATATTGAGTATATACAGTGTAAGAGTAGCAATTAAAATTTGTTCATGCCAACCTGTTAGTGTGCACTGTGAGACATAATACATGATGTGTTTGCAGTTGATATTGTGGGTGGGGGCTGGTCAGGCCAGAGTCAAAAGCAAACTGAAGAATAAGAACTCAATTGATGTTAGATATGTTGGATGTTGCGACATATAGTATCTTTGTACATACAAACTTGGACTAACATCAGGGATTTTGTGAGAATCTTCTATTTGACTGTAACATTAGATAAGCAACAGCGGCATCTGGTAAGTGCTGGTATACCCTTATAAGGCCTCTCATCAGCACTTTGCCAGGTCTGCCGCCCCTTATCTAATATTACCAGGGGCAAAAAAATTTCCTGACGAATTGGTTGCAGCTTTGATACCACCTTTCATGTATGGCCTGCAGTCAAGGGGCCACATCTACAATCAGTTTCATGGCCAAACTGTAGCATGCATACTACTTCTCACATATCTAGACTTGATTATGACTGAGCACCTCAGATCCTCTACAGCACTCTGAGGTGTGCCATTACACTTACACTTACTTGATTAATCTACTTATAGCCTTTATAATCTATCTGTCTATTCACAGATTTCTCTTTGAGTGTCTTTGGGTTCAAGTCATCTACATATATGGAGTAACCATCATATGGAATAGAGATATTGTGGCCCCACCTGTATTCCATATGAAGTATTTAACTGTCATTCAATGGACTTGAATGAACACAACTACAGACAAAGGAAAATTGAAAATCACACAACATACTTAAAATCATCCTACACCTAAAAGGCAGACTGTGACGACTAGATTCAGCACTAATCTCATCAGTAACCACTAGTTACTACCACTGAAGTATGTATGCCTATCACCTGCTATATGATTGTGTAAGTCAGGTGCAAGAAAACATGATCCACAATCGTCGGTCGCGTATGCACGAACTTAGCACGTGACGGGAAACTTTGACTTTTTCCTCGAGTCCAGAACTCCAGACCCGGCTACAGACTACGTACAGTTCTTCTCTCAATCCGCTCGTCCAAAGCTTTCTCTAGGCTTTCTCTCAGCCTTGGGCTCTGTTAGCCTTTGCTGAATAAAGCTGGTGCGATCAGTTTGACAATCCCAAATTTTAAAAAACTCATTTTACTTCGTCTAGTTATGCAGCCTACATGCGATGCAATTGGTTCACGAAAGCTAGTTGTATATCGCATACTTTCGCTACCACCTCAGCTGTCCTTCGTCAATCCGCTCTAAAATCATCTTTCTTCTTCCCCCGGAGTCGCCCAGCGTACATCTCACCTAAATTTTCATACTTCCGCGTTCCTCCAATTCAGAAATATGCCTCTTCACTTGCTCTCGATACCCATCCTCCTCTTCCTCCTACCCCCGAAACACCCACCCCCACCATTCCTTCTAACTCTACCGACACCCCCCCTGACTCAGTCATAGAACTGACGTCTGCCCAAATGTCCCGCGAGGCATGGAAAGCCACGCGTCTTGCCTTACACCAAAACGACATAGCAACAGCCCTCATCATCGGAGAAGCAGTTCGACTTTCACATAAACCACCTCATAGTCCCCCCTCTCGACGTCTATTATCCGCCGCCCTAGAATTTTCCGCACCCGTACCTCAACGTCTATCAAGTCATGCGCTTTTACATGGGTTGTTGAGGCTAGGACATATTCGCAAGGCACATAATATCGCGAATATTCTTATGGCGAATGGTGTGAGGATTCATGGGAAGACTTTCGAGAGGGTTATTGAGGAGTTGGTTAAGCTGGACGCGGATACACCGGGTTTTGGGGGGGAATTTTTCGTTCATCTTAAGGAACTTTTGCCGAAACGAGATGTTCTGAGGCTGCAACCTTCAACTTCTCCGTATCATGGTACGAGTACGGCTATTCGCCTCCTTCAAGCAGCGAGGAATTATAAACAGTATCGCTCGGAACGGATGTTTCAATCCGTCATTCATTCGTGTTTACTCCACGGGGAGTTAATTGCTGCAACGCTTCTTTTCGCTGCTATAGTCAAAGACTGCGCTATAAAAGAAGCTTTGTTAAGGAAGGCGCATCATCCTACTTTTACAGATAAACCTGATGTCGAAAGCCAGGTTCTAGGATTTATCCAGCATCTTAGAACGACTTCGGATTTCTTCCCTTCTACACCCCTTTTCCAGAAAGTGGTAACATCCATCTCAACGACACTCTCCATGGACCCCCCTCCGGATCCTCAAGACAAACCGTACAAGTTGACTATTAGAGCTGCGTTACAAGCTCTTGCGAATCTAGCTGTTTTACTAGACTATCGTCAATTACCCTATAACAACATCTCCGCATTCATCCGAGTCTTATACAACGTCCCAAAAGTCGACTACCGCGTTTGGATCATAGACGAAAACGGTTGGCCAGCCTCCGTAAAAGCCTACACCTACTTCCACGACGTCCTAAAACGTCTAATCGAAGTCCCTCCGCGGTATCGTCGGGATCATCATAAAATAAACTTGGGGCCGACTCTACCGGGGTGGTCTCCGAGATACAGTCTTTCGTTCCCCATGGACTTACGTTCGTGTAATGCGCTTTTGCATTATAGCCTCCGACATCGACTTTCACCAAGATTGGCGAATAGGATACTTAGGTATATGGATAGGAGTAAGACTGCGCCGGTTAAGTTGGAGGCGGATGTTGTGACGTATAATATTTTGCTKAGTTCGGGGAGGTTGTTGAGGTCGCCTTCGATTGCGGAGGATGCGTTGGAGAATTTCAGAGCGAAGGAGGGCACGGGGGAGGGGCAGGGTGGGGATTTGCCGTTTGATAAGGACAAGGAGATCGAGTTGCCTACTGTCCATTCACAGTCCATAGTTCGAAAGCCCACACCGAACTTTGACGACTCGGATGGAGCGGGCAACTCGAGATTTTCAAAAGCCCTACGCGAGCTCGCAGCGGAATCCGTTGACGTACCATCTTCATCTTCATCCATCACACCAGATCGACACACCCTCAGTGCCTACATAACCTACCTAGTATCAACCGGCCGCCCCCACCTCGTCGCCGACCTCCTCTTCGAAATCCTCCCCGAACTCTCCATCGTAGACCACCCAGCCTGGGGTACCCTCCCACTCTCAGACCGAAAAAAACTCCGTCAAGAATCTCGTCAGACCTGTATCAAACGCGTCGCGCGGTACGGTCCCTGGTTCTTCGTCGCCGTGTTAAACGCCGTAGTCAAAGCCGGTCGAACGGGACTCGCAGAACGTGTTTGGCATCTAGCGAAAGAAGCTGAGAGGGCTAGTTGGGTTTTTGGGATGGGTAGTAGAGGTGGTGGAGGTGGTGGAGGTGGGAGGGGTTTGAGTCCGTGGTGTTTACCTGTTCATGCGTATACGTTGATGCTTGTTTGTTATGGGAATGAGGCACGGAAACCTTCGAGTGTTGGACAGGTTAGTTGGGAGCCGAGGTCGAAGAGGTATGCGACGGGGTGGGCGGGATATGTTTTACGACTGTCTCAAGCACGATCGCAATCTGAACTTCTTTCGTCTGGGGCTGCGTCTGGGTCTGGATCTGGATCTGGAGCGGGATCTGGAGTTGGGGTTATTCAACGTCCAACTGCAGGTAGAGAGTCAGCTATACTTTTGTATAACTCTCTATTCTCCGGTGCAAGGATCGTTTATAACGCCTTACAAGATATGCAGAAACAGGAAGAGGAAGAAATCACACCACCCCAATGGATCCAACTACCTAAACCCGACGCTCGGTTTTTCAACGCAATGTTGAGGATAGTCACTCATCATCCTTCCATGCGTTCCAGACGCGCTCGGACATCACTCAGTCATTGGCAGCAGCACGTTGGTTCCGCTAGGTTCATGTACGCCAGGTACGGTCAATTACCTCCGTATACGATGGCCTATACTCGGGAAGTAGCGGATGATATGACGAATGCTGGGTTCCCTCTACCTATTGGTCTGAGGTATCTTTTGATTGGGAGGGATTCGGCGAGAGTGAGAGAGAGGAGGAAGAGGCATAGACCGAGACCGCTTCGGAGAGGTCCGTGGGCTTTTCCGGTTGATCAGAGGCAGACGAATGGACCGTTTGCGTTGTGGACGGAGAAAGAGAAGGGGCTACCGATTGGGCTGACGAGGCGGAGAAAACTGAGGAGGCAGGGGAATGGACTGGTTGTGTTGAGGATGGAGGAACAGAAGGGGTTAGTACCACTTCCACTCAGGAGGATGTCGAGAGTTGACGTTGGGATTCGGAGGAGGAGAAAAATTAGGTTAGATAAATGTAAAAGTAGTAATGGTAATGGATAATTTCGTGATATACATCCTCGAGTCTGAGTCCGAGTCTCGTTAACTAGACTCAGTCGCAGCATTCGTACCAGTACTTTGTAAGAAAAGAGCAGCTATACCCCTACTAAACTCTCTCGGTTTCCACTCCACACCAACATCCTGTAATTGCCCCATAACACCCTCCATTCGATCCTTCATCTCCTCTAACGGCGGAGCCTTCTGTTTAGGTTTAGGAGCAAAAACCAAATCAACCTTCAATCCCTTCCTCAACTCCACCTTCGCCCTTTCAAGTTTATGACCCAAATCCCCCTCACCCATCCCCCACGTAAACTGAAACTCCTTCCTAGCATTCCTCCTCGCAAGTTCCCTCTCCGCTGCCTTCTGCCTCAACTTCTTATGATGCGCCTCGGATTTATCTATCACTTTCACTACAGGGAACGGAGTTCGGGTTTGTAATTCGACGAAATGTGTTGATTTGTCCAATGAAGCGAGGATTTCTTCTAATGGTTTTTCTTCTAATCGGCCTGAGATGGGATCAGCTAGGTGAACCGTTTGGAAAGGGATGTTGTCGTTTTTGGGTCGTTGGTATTTTTTGGAGAGGACCGCTGGGGAGGCGTRAAGGTGACGGAACGGGAGACTCGGGGGGGAGTATAAGTAAGGCTGGAGCAAGGCTTGCCTTTGCCTTTGCCATAGACAGGCTCTTCGGGCTATTAAACGGAAATCTAGAAATACGTTCATTGTTTTGTCTGGTGTGTTAGAGTTAGTAGTTGAATGTTTTGGAGGATTATAACATACCTCTGCCAGTAACTGCATAGGGACACTGACTTTGAAGGAAATTTCGGGAATTTCGGCTGACACGGATATTCTTACGTAATCACACAACGCGGTCACGCCCCCACCTTTTATTGCAGCCTCACCCTTGTGTCAATGCCACCACTACATCTCTATCAACCTTGATGATTCCTTCTAAAAGACAACTGATTTTTTCCTCAGAATCAGAACCAGAACTGTCGAATCTTCAAAAGTCCCAAGATGACGCCAACGGACGTGCCGATTTAGTAGCGTCCGTCTTTCGATCTGTTCGAGCAGAGTTTTATGCTTGGGATCGAACTTATGCAAATGATGTTCTTCAGAAAATCGCTTCTGAATATGAAGGAACCCGATCTATTCAATATGCGTTCCCTCAACTAACCGACGGTACCGGTGATCATCCACCGGACAATGCGAGTCTAGTGACGGAGCTGGAAGGGTTTCAAGTCATAGACTTTGATAGCGGAGTAACGTATAACTTACTCCCGACAGAGGTGGTTATGGTACAACCATTTTCTTCCACGCTCTCCTACGAGAGTTGTACCCCAGCAGCTGGCAACATCTTCAAAGGCGATGATTCCGACGATATGCCTTTCATTCCATTCGCGGATGATCCAGGATTCAATTACAGGTGGCATACGGGGAGGTACAAGCATTTTGCGTGGCAGAGATTATTTTTCGATCCAGATTGTGAGTATGAGACTGTATATTGTATATAATCTGCTTTTTGATTGAGATTTATTGCAGTGCAAACGATTACTATTGAAACTGCTCGTCGGTTATTCCAGGATTATGGGTTGTCATTTGAGGATATAGATAATACGGGTGTTCTTCCACTTAACCTTCTACGTATGGGAACCAATGGAGGCGTTCTTCTTACCAACAAACACCATGATTCTCTAAACTGGATTCCATCTCATTCCCATTCCCATTCCCGGTCCTATTCCCCGTCTCCGCCCCCTCAGTCCAACACTTCTGTCCGCCAAGAGTTTGAAAATATGATACTCGGGCAGTTCTGCAATCACATGAACTGCTTGATTGGATTTTGTGATACCCACAGTTAGTCAAAGTCCTACACGACCTGTTGTCTTTGTTCACTGACAACCGTAGTTCAGCGGCATTTGACGTTCCCCTTCCACTCAAAGTCCAGCCTACACTAGTTAGTAACAACTTGTTTGCGGATATCATCAAGCCGTGCAGTCAAAAGTGTTTCATCTTGGGAGTTGGAGATTCTCAGGTTATTGTAAGAGAATAGTCGATGTTGTTGTATTCAAAATCTGAAGTTATACCCTCCAGACAGACTGGTCTACGGAAGACCTCGATGCACTTGCGATTGCTCTGAACTATGCCCCAGACACCACGCCTTGTGATCTCGCTGTCATTTGTCGAAAACCATGCATTGAGGTACTTTGTTCTAAGCAATCGGGACCTAGCAATATCTTTCTGTTCCTTTCCTTCTAGGTGTTTAGGCGTCGCAAAATCCTGCTTCCTGACGCAGGTATCATCCATCAAAAAAAATCTGCGAAAATGCCCCCGATAAAAACTATGTTCAACGGTGTGGTTGGTATTAGCCCTCTCTAAAAACTTTCTTACGATACCTGCACAGACCTAGATCCAACTCACTTCACTCCGTATCTGATATTTCTTTAACTCGCGCCTAACCAAAAATCGTACTCAACGGCCGTACTCTGTAGCAATATCCCATGTCGGCACGAAGGCCCATGTAACCCCCGAACCAACTGTGCATGCGCTCTCAACAAATCTCATTGCGAGAGAAGTTGTCGTTGTCATCGGACGTGTAAGGCTTTTCCCGTATAGGTCTTTTCATAACCTGAAAACTAAATATAACGTATAACTAGGTGGACGACGTTGGCAGGGATGTTCTTGCTCCAAGAATAAATCGGGTATCGCATGTGGGACGGATCGTTGTCCGTGCTTTAGAGCACATCGGGAATGTGATCCAGAGACTTGTGGTAAATGCGAAGCAAAGCACGTACTTGTGTCTCGCTCACTTCTAATATACCTCTACGTGTACTAAATTACACTTTTTAGAGGTGAGTAGAGTTGCTGCTGCATTTACACTTTATTGATATGTGCGAGTAGATCCCGCCTCGAATGTTTGCAAAAATGTAGCAATTCAAAGGGGCGAAAGGAAGGTGGCGTATCGTATTTCTAGCGTGCGCATTGCTTGTGCGCTGACGTTGAGTGCTTTAGGCCACGGAAGTGAAGGACAGTGCATGGGGATTAGGCTTGTTCCTCTTAGAACCCTCAAATGAGGGCGATTTAATTACTGGTTTGGTCTATTGCTTCCATCGCTGCACGAAGCTCACGTATCCTTCTAGAATATCTCGGCGAGCTGATATACGAAGCAACCGCGGATTCACGAGAGTAAGTTACATTGTACATGGGGTGCGGTACCTATACCTAAACGCAAGCGTGCAGTGATGTCGCTAGTCATCGCAGGAGAAACTATCTCTTTGATCTCAACTCCTCTGTGGCAATCGATAGCACGTTTGTGGGTAACGAGTCGAGGTACATCAACCACGACATGGAGAAATCGAATTGCAGAGCGTCAAGTCAGTAATTTTCCTATGGGACGCTTTAACATCTATCCTTACTCGATTCTACCATGCCAGTTAAACTCGTCAATGGGGAACATCGTATTGGTATCTATGCCTGTGAGTTCACACCTACCAAGCTCTTGATCTCGTATTAAACAGCCTTCTAGGCACTCGACTTGAACCAGGCTCTGAGCTCTTTCTGAATTATGGCCAAGAGTTTTTCCGATGATCTCGGAGTGTCCTAACGGAAGTTCTGATTTACCTTATGTCCCAGACTGGTATGGCTCGCCTTGTCACAAAGGAATTCATCGTATTTGTTCACTGTCTGATCTTATACAGATCGTTCAGGGAGATACGATTTCTATGTAGTAGTCTCCGTATAACCCGGAGACACCTCATTTAAGCTCTTCCTTGAGTATCAAGGAAACTTTACACCGGTCCTTCGCCTTCGTGCCAAAAAGATTAAGAATGGTGTGCGTAATGATATCAGCGTGTCTATATACTGTATATGCTGTATATGTAGAATGCGAATATGATAAACTCCAAGAACTATACCGCTTCATGCAATCTCCGCTGTTCTCTTCTAGCCGCGGATGTCCGCAATAACCAAGCAAGGTTTTCATACACTACAAAGGTAACACATGTCCCTGGAAGTACCCGCACGAGATTCGTGGCAAGGCCACGATAAAACCCGCGCATGCCTTCTTGTGACCATGTCCGCGATATCGTACTGCGAACGTCGGGGTAAAGTTGGGCGTCGTTCTAATATACACAAATTAACATCAACTGTCTGTCTGAGGCGAATTGAGGAAACGACGAACTTGTACGCGAGATCTAATGACTTGATATGGGTACGTAGCAGAGAGCGCGAACAGCTTGCTCGAAGCGGACATAACAGTGTATGCTGTATTCGACTACATAGAAGTAGAAAAAAAAACACATCAGATTTGACCCTCGGTCAGAAGTTCACGGTAAAACGGAGTCATGAGAAGGGACTAACCAATTTATCAGCCTCAGCATCCCATTCTTTCCCTGCCAATTTATACTGCTGTTTTTTCCTATCAAAACCCCACCGCTTCATCTGTTCATACGCCATAAACTGAAGCGCGCCATTACTGACGCCAAAAAGAGCTAGCGTGGTGCCCCGGAATAGACCTCTGACTCCTTCGGTTTGGAGTATGGAAGAGAATCCATCTGTAAATGTTGATGAACTCAAAACATTAAGAATAGATTGACACCTCCGCGTAAAAAGTGATGAACGTACGGTATAGCCCACGATAAGCTTGAGGGGATTCTGGCTGAGAAGTGAACATTCGGACTTTCACCACCCAAATAGGATTGGTCATGAGTGCTGTAACAGCACCTAATAGGTCGAAGTAAGTGATATACTCTTCGACATTTTAGAAGAAGGATTGCGGACTTGCTTCAGCGGAACATATCAGGTATTCTTGCGCAGACAGAGGTTTGGTTATATCCCCACCCGAAGCGCGTTTTTTAAGCATATTATAACTGAGTAAAACGCAAACGCAAGTTTAATTCCCATAGAATCCTGAATAGCAGAGGCAAATTGAACTCACAATAAAAAGTAAAATCCCCAACTAGAGGCATTACCCGCGATATTAGGCCCTACTCCTCTGTACAAACCCTTCCATCCCTGCTCACGATATATATCCCTCAACGCATCCCATATCTGTCTCCCTATTCCACCTCTAGCACTTGTAGTCGCGACTTGAAACTTGACTTTTAATAGATCCAAGGGGTTCATGCACAATGTAGCAACGACCCCTGCACCCAATCCAGCAGCTGCATGGTCCTAAACGTCGTAATATTAAAGAACGAATACGTTGCGTCATGGTAAACAGAAACGAACTAAAGCAGTTGTAGGGAAAAAGCTAGCCGGTTGTTGTGCCATACCAGCGTACGCTGGTGAGCGATACGAAAAAAAGGCTGTAGACCGTAGACGTCGAGGACGTCGTTCGATAAAATTGACTCCGGGTGACCGGAGGCGCGTCTGAGTCCGACCGCCTCGTCGAACCCGTCTCTCAGTCTCGTGACTTGCGCCATTCTCCTTCTCTCTCCACAGAGTAGCCTCGTTCTGCGGTAATGTTATAACCCTCACTTCATTGAGCTCATGGCTACGGCTTTTTCTCTGTACCCTTTACTCTATTACTATAACGCCGGCAGATGCCTCACACTCAAGCTGTACAAGTATTTCATTGTATTTTATGATCTACTTTCGCAATCTCACAATATCATCTCATGGCTTCTACAATATGTATGTATTTCCAGGCTGCTCAAGTTCAAAGCGAAACCCCGGATCTCCTCCAACTATCCGATGAGGGATCTCTCAAGATTTCTTAACCCTCTCAATCCTGTGGAACTCTCCGTATTTTTCCTACCAAAAAGGCCTAGTCAGATTTTAGGATTTGACAAAAAGAATTCCAAACTTGATGAGATGCACGATGAGATGTTCTCGCAGCTTGAGAAGGTACGTGTTCCAAGTTCTTGCTCTCTAGAAATCCCGATGACTCGAAAGGATCACGGCATGCCGTGCTTGACATATCCATATCCATTATCTACAATGACAATCTGCAAAACTCGAATCTCGGATGRGGGGGGTGGAGGGGGGCCGCAAGCAATGGCCCAATGCAATGGCATTGACCTGCCATCGACAGCGCTCGATCGTGATTCGTTCGACATTCAAGAAGGAATTCTCCCAACGAAAATCAGGCTTGTCAGGTCGTGTACGGTGTACTGGACCCCCTTCCCTTCCCCAGATCCCATCTCCCTCATCCAAAAATTATACAATAACAGAAAAGGGCCCTCAAGCATATGGCTTTCATGATGGGGCAGATAAACCAGCCCTTTCGTGTCCGAAGTACCTCCGTTGTGTCAGGCTTTTCCATAAGTCCTTTTCAACCCTGACATGAATCAGATTCTCCATTCTTTGGAACCAAAACGGAAAACAAAATACATGCCTAGATGATAGACTGAAGCTCCTCGCGGATCTAATAATTATAAACGATTCATTGTTAGTCCTGCAAGAACACTTTAGACTGACAGAGTAACTCAGCTCAGCTTGTACACGAGGACGATTCACAGAAACCGAAAATCGATTGTCACCTCTGCGAACTCCACATAAGATCTGATACGAGATTTGGGGATCGAGAGGAAAGGAAATCTGGAACCAATAGTCCTCTATGTACTACATCAGGTGAAAACTTGAGAAGTCTAGAAAAACCCACCAACCAACAGCATGTACATAACACACATCAATCTCCATAATTATGCTGAAAGAAGATATGCAGTCAATTTTCTGACAACCTCCGCAAACTCAAAAAACATCCACTCACCTGGTGAGAAGTGTTCAAGGTGTTCCTTGCATCCCTGTACGCGGATCAGCCCCCAAATGGCATAGGGAACGAGGGCCAGTAGGTCATGTATTTGCTAATGTGTCGTTCAGACCCTGCAGGCCGATCCCCTAATGATTAGTACTATAAGTCTTCAACTACTTGGTAACCGGTTCTCTTGGATAAGTCATGAACGTAGATGAAGCAATGGATCACATGTGGGTAGTTTAAACCGTGTGGGAGGGGTGGAGGCAAGCTGTCAACTTCAGGGAACAAAACAAAAACAAAATTGACATGACGCTCATCTGGTCATGTACGGATCGGAGCCTCGTAGAAGTCTTGGACACTCAATCACCCAGGTGCTGTGTAAGTCATACAGTTTCCAGCTTCTCTGTAGGAAAACATTTCGAATTTCAGTATACACAAGAGAGACACTGGACAGACAAAGAGCAAAGGGTTCGTTGTAGCGCCCACCACTCCAAGTCGTGATCGTTATGCAGAACGGATTTAAAAGGGTACTAATTCAAAATTCAGCATTAGCAATAATGACAAAGTGGCGACTTACTGCGTCCGTGGACCGTCGGGCTCGGTTTGTTCTCCCTTTCGAAATTGAATACTTACCCCTGCTTCACAGAGTCCGAAATACGACCGGGATATTCTCGTCATTCGTAAACGTGACCCACAAGAGTACGAAAGTTCGAACCTAAATTTGCAGATTACGGACAAGTCCGGGAGCTGTATAGTTGTACAAGGTTGTACAGTATACTCGGTGCATTGATGTCGGACGAATCATGTCAATCTATTGTTGGCATATCACAGGTGTAAGGGCTTTGACCTCAGCAGAGAAATGAGATAAATACTGACCGACATGACATTCATAAAAACTTGCTGTAACTTACGTGGGGCTCTTTGAGGAGTAAGACAATCGCCGCTTTCATATGGCAGATCCAGTCAAGAGCTGAACCAGTCGAAAAGATGACCCCCAATTTCCAACAGTATCGGCAGCCGCATCGTACTTGAGAAATTCCTGAGAAATGTCGACGTCAATAACCAAACTTAAGAATTCTGTGCCCAAAAAGAGTGGATTACGACCGGCCAAGGCTACAGTTGATATGATTATTATGAGAGCAATAAGAGAGAACAGACTGATAGAAAACCTTGTAGAAACGAGCGGCGTCTTCCCAAATTCTAGTCAGTCAACCCTGAGCATGAAAAGTGCGTATAATTTGAACTCTGTTTGAACTTATGGAGGTTGCAGCGTTTAGGGAGACAGAGCTGGCGCGGCCGGCGGCAGAACCTTCGGCAATATGACGGGACATTGAAGCTTGACTGGAGTGTTGATATTCAATTCCCTCTCTTGTGAGGTGGACTTAGGTAGTCGATATGTACCCAGCGACATCTCTTTGCCTCCAGGTTCTCGTCGTGTCTGCTATCATCGCAGTCACTCATAGTCTGCCGAATCTGGGACTGGAACGTCATCTGATGAGGCGACAGACAGACGTTCCTTCTCAATGTGAATCGTCTTGTGGTCCTGTCCTCACTCTCATAGACAACGTGAGTTTGCCATTTCCGTCCTTTTCTTTCATACTTGACGTCGAATTGGTCTCAAGTAATTTCTGAGTTTAGTCGGAATGCACGCTCGCGGAGTGTTGTACAGTCGCCTTCGAGACAAATCTTACAACCTGTTTCGAATGTGTGGGTAATTTGAGTGGTACGACAAATTTTACCACACCTCAGCAGACAGTGGATAGTGATTCTCCCTTTTTTTTCTCACTTGGTCCGAGTCGCTGAACAAATACTTTTTTCAGGTATTATCGAGCAATGTGCTGAAGGAGGATTTAGCTTGCCCGCATTCACATTCCCCGGACAGAGCTCGACTGGAACGGCTTCAAGATCCACCGCATTTGCATCTTCGACGATAGCCTCTGGTTCACCTCCCGCCTCTACCTCAACATTTCACCAAATCACCATCACCTCCTTGCCCTCTTCCTCCGCTGGGACTTTCACGCAATCCACTGTGACTGCTCTCTCTTCGTCCGCGCTCTCTACGCCTGCTTCTGCAAGCACCACTCTGCCGCAACCCTCAGCAAGCGTTGTGAATAATGCTGCTGTAGGATCGCCTGGATATGAGAAACCGTGGGTCGCTGTAATCGTCGGAGTAGCTTGGGCAGCCGCGCTAAGCGCCTGAACGCGTCTCCTGGTTCGAAAAAGCAGAAAACATGAACTTGGAAGTGGCATTCACGTATGGATATCTACAATCCATGTATCACCTTGTTGGTTGACTATGTATTAGTTGAGCTTGGACTATAGCGAAATACACTCGAATCTCGTTGCCATACAGATATAACGCCTCAGGAGCATTCTTCCCGGTCGAAGTGAGCTTCGTCGGGCAGGGCAGTCTCGCTGGCGTGGCTGTTTCGAGCGTGGCGAAAACGCAGGGTGGAGAAGAGCCCAAGTTTTCGGTAGATTCATTGGTGACTGTTGATGAATACCTGGTCGTTTGAAGCATTGACTATGGAAGTAGATGCAAATGCGGTAGTGTAACACTGAAGCACTTCAATCATGTTCTCGGTCATTTGATGGGAATGCTTGTCTCCGGATAAAATGTTCAATTATTTATCTCATTAACATTCTACTATTGAACTGGGTGCAAATCTGCTGAGTGTCGATGAGGGCACCGGTTGAACAGATTCAAAACCGAAAATAAGCCGCAGTGTTCTAGGTATTGAAAGCTGTACTGTGACCTGCCTGGAGATATCATGGCAAGGCTTACTAGTTTTTTCTAACAAAAATCTTCATAGGATTTCACCTGTACATGGCTCAAGGGTATTCGATTCACATGAGGGGCTCATTCTAGTTCATAATGCATGAGTACCTAAAACTCTTCACAAGCTATCCCAATGTAGAAACCTCGAATGTATCACTACGTTTGAGCTATGGGGCGGTGGTACTCTCAGTTCGGGAGACCAGCAGTTTGCCAGTTGTTTCCATCCAAGACGGCTTCAGTGATGGTGCCCGGGGTTCCTGCACTGATGAACCCGACCCTAACTTGACGGGTAGAAACAGTACTTCCCATCGCATACAAGACCTGGCTCCCTTCGACTGCTACGAATCCCTGGTTCGTGATACAGTCCGAGCAACTAGGTCCTCCCCTGAACGCGCCTGTGCTCAGTTGCCAGATGTACTCACTAAGCACATTGTCTTGGGAGAAGAAGTAGAGACGAATCTGGAAGAATATATGAGCATCGAGTTTGGAGAAGTCTCAATGGACTTACATCACCGAAGCCTGTAGTGTTCACGTCCACTGCTGCAATTGGCGTACCTAGCAGTACCTCGTTGGCGGGTACAATCACTCTTTCCAGAGACTGGCCAGCGCAGGACGGGTCATTGGTAGTGCCAGTGGTGTACGGTCCGGTGACACACGTCTGGACGATGTCGCCGTTGGCATTCTGAGAATACAGGCGGGAATCTCCGATATTTGTAGCTGCCTGAATTGCAGCAACATTGCCTTTAGCGCTGAAGGGGACGACAACATCGGCCGAGCGGGGGCTAGCGGGGCTAGCTGATACCCCAGCAAGCAGAAGCAAAGGGGCGATAAGCTAGAAAACGGAGCGTTATAGATGGTGGCCACAGGAGAGTTGTCCCACCTACCAAAGCAAGCCTGAGCTTAGCGAGTTGAGTATTGAACATCTTCATATTCGAGAGAGGACTGTCTGCAGAACTGCAGGTGCTGGTATTTCCTGTACCCCTTTTATATATTTCCTGAACGCGCGCCAGAGTGCTAGCAAGACAGCAATACCGTGTTAAGCATCTAGCTGAGGAAACATTCAGAATGTTCTCCCTCTTCCTCCTTCCCACCATGCATTCAAGGTGTCTCTCTTCAGAGGCGTGTTCTTTGATTGTCTAGAAAACATATTGCAAGTACGCGGTACAACCAAAATAGCAAAGACAAAACGAGCACTTACTACAAACGTTCGATAGAGCTTGAGCTGCGGTAATAGACAAAATGGAACCGGAGAAAAAGACGGCCGTGGCATTAACCACCTGGTAGAGGAAAACATTCATAATGTTCTCTATCTTCTTTCTTCCCTGCCTTAACTTTTCTGACGCTATGTATCCAAGGTGCCTGTCCTCTGAGATATATGCTTTGATTGTTGGATGCTGAAAACATACTGTATTGCGAGGTGCACGGAACAAGTAATAGAATTGAGCACCTGATGCTCAACTTGACAGACTGGCTACTTGCTACATCAATGAGTCCAAATGTCGACCGATTCTATAAGAATCAGCAGAAAAGGAACACAGAAGGTTAACCAAAGGTGAACGCTGGGGAATAACAGAAAGACTTGTTGGAAGTCGTTCGGTGTTCCAATGAATCCGACACGGATATCCATGCCGCCACTAATAGTAGACTCCAGTAACTGCCGGAAACAAAAGAGTGGGGTAGAGATCTTGAACACCAAGATTGCATTCGAGACAAAAGAAATTCAACGGATTGGTGTACATCTCGACTCCTCCAGTTCCAATCCAAGATGTTCGCTAAGGATTTGGTTTTGAACTTTGAGAAGTTGCTGAGAAGCCATTTGCGAGTCCAACTAAGGGGAGCTATTACTATACACACGTTATTAGCACAGGACTCGGAGACAAGGGGCTAAGCTCAAGTACTCGTTAGAGCGGTAGTGGCGGCAATACAATGTACGAGGCTGATCCAAGACGAGGGAGAAAACAGATGGAAGGGGAGACTTTCGATGAAAACCGCAACATATCTGCACCAGCTATCCCTTCCCGGGCCCATCAGGTACATCAGCTTAAGGAGCGCAAGACACGATCTTTTGCCAAGCTTTTTAGGCACTAAATGGGCGCAGTTAACATCTTCTGAGATAGATAGCGGCCTAAAATGAGAGCCTACGTGAAAGTTTTTACCGCGGACTGAGAGCACCGGAGAATAAGTGAATTTCAAGGGCATTGGAAGTGTATGACTGACACCTTGATCGTTGGGTATAGGATAGGTTCAACTCGTGGCTGGCCGAAGAACAAATATCTCTTCATGGAAATGGGAACGAAAGGAATAGTGGCTATAAAAGATAATTAAAACTCAAGATGAAGCACCACTGCGACGAAATTCCATCTTGCGTCAGCATTAGAACTCAAGAATGTTCAAGGTTCAACTCACTAAACTTGCTCTCGTATGTCCATCATCTGCTTCACATGAATTATTATCTTAATCTTTGACACTCTTTAGACCATCGCTCCTCTTCTCCTGACAGGAACTGCAGTAGCTGCGGCTCCTGAATCAACTAACGCACTTCCCTTCAGTGCCATCGGCGACGTCGTGGCAGCCGAAGGCGTGGGTGCGGCCGGGGCAACTCGAATTTACTCGCAGAATGCCAACGGAGACATCGTCGAGGCTTGCGTCACTGGTCCATTCGACTCAGGCACAACCACAGGAACCGATTGCAGAGACAATTTTGAAAATTTCGTCATCGTACCGGCGAATGAGACGATGTATCGTACACCGCTCGCTGTAGCCGGTCTAGATGAAACCGATAATCAGGTGGTGAGCGAGCCCTTCACTGCAATCTTTTTAGCAGGAATGCATAAATTAAGATACTGACTTACAGTAATGCATGTCTTTGTACTACAGGTTTACTTGTTTTTCCTTTCCCCAGACCGCGTCATCAGCGAGTATATCATAAGCGGTAAGACGAATACATTCAGCGGTGGATCCTCCTGCGATCAGTGCATCACAAACGAGGGACTTGTCGCTGCCGAGGGAAGCGATGCCTTGTACGCCATAGGAAGCACCAATGCCACCCATGCAGTGAGAGTGGGCTTCATTAGTGCAGGTGCTCCAAACACGCTCACTGAGGCTATTTGGGACATGAACAATAATCATTGGTCGACCGCTGGTCTTCCTAGCCAGTGAGGAGAAGATGGACAGCTGAATACTTTACGTTGATTCTATAGCTGTAGAAACCCAGGGAGCAAGCTAGGATTAGTTACAGAACTTTTGTGAACCAGTGCCTAAAACAACGTACGACACGCGTAAGTCTCTCAGTCATTGTATGGAGAAGAACGGCTATATATGACTGTACCTAAAACAACATACAACATGCATAAGCTATGTAATAGTGTCAGAGTACTGTGAATAGGTAAGGAATATAAAGACTCACTCTCTCAGTCGTCGTATGGAGAAGAATGGCTGAGAGTGTGGGGTCGTGGGGAAGCGAGTAATATACTCCGATACCACGTGATCGTGAAGGTGCCACTAGAGTACAGACAACACACCCCCATGGCACCGACGCGACAAAGAAAGCCAGGAGAAACAAAGAAAATAGAGGCAAGGTATCATGAAGAAATAAGAAATAGAGAAAATAAAGAAAAGGTATCACGAAGAAATAAGACCTTGAGGAGGTAAAGGAATGAGTCCAAGAGAAACACAGTGTTTAGAATGAAGAGGAAAAGGCAAAGGATTTGTAAAGATATCTGCCACCATGTCAAGAGTAGGGATCCAAGTATTAGAAAAAGAACCTTCAGTAATGATTGCGAATGAAATGGGCTTTGATGTCAATATGTTTGAGTTGAGAGGAGTTTGACGCAGTGTTTGAGACGAAAACCGAGCCATGGTTATCGGATAGAAGAGGAAAAGGACGAGGAACAGGCAAGGAATGAGTTGTAAGAAAGAGACGGATCCAGATAGCTTCCTTCATGCAATGGGCAGTCGCGTTATATTCAGCTTCAGTAGACGAGAGAGCAACGGTCTTCTGCTTCACACTCGACCAAGAGACCAAGCCACCAAAAACAAAGAACGCATAACCAGAAATACTCTTGCGGTCCGACTCGTCAGTAGCCCAATCAGCGTCTGTAAAAGCGACATCAGAGGACGGAATACGGGTGCACGCAACCGTGTCTTTCCAGATGTCACCCCCATATTCTAACACCCAATGGCGAGTACCACCAATAAAATGCATGTGATATATTACGTAATCCTCCCTGCCCAATCGGATGCGATGTAATTCGGACCCTACTGACCTTTCCCCGAAACCCGCATGAGACCTAATAGTAAGTCTCCTTCGAACCACTTCCACCTTGTTCTACTCTATACGCGACTAAAATGTCGACCAAAACGTTGAAGGAGTTTTCTTTTGAAGAAGTGGCGAACGTGAGTATATTTCGGCTCACTGCGTGTAATGCACATCTGACTTGAACTCGGATGCACGGTGAAATAGCATAACAAAGAGGGAGACCTTGTAAGTTTTCGAGCAAAAGATAGCTTTCTATTCCGTCTAAATAAATCTTTAGTGGATTGTAATTGATTCTAAAGTCTACGATATATCAAGGTTCGCGGACCTTCATCCTGGTGGTGTCAATGTCCTACTCGCGGATGGCGTAGGTAAATAGCGACCCTTGACCAGGAAAACACGTATGCTCATGAATCATCCTGACATAGCCGGAAAGGACGCGACCGAAACCTTTTTTGGTCTTCACAGACACGAAGTACTTCTCCGACCACAATACGCTCGACTTCAAATTGGCAAAATCCGCGGGGAAGAAGAAATCATCAAAGCTCCGACACCTGGCTCCTTATCCAAAGTACCCTACGCTGAACCCACTTGGCTCGCAGACGGGTATCACAGTCCCTATTATACAGAGAACCACCGTACATTCCAGAAAGCTATTCGAACATTCCTCGAAGAGGTCATTAGGCCTGAGGCTATTCGTTGTGAAGAGAATGGGAAGAGGATATCGCAGGAGGTGGTGGACAAGATGAGGTGCGTAGTTCTTCTAGCTCGTCATTACTATTACTAAAGCAGAGTACAGCGAGCTTAATATCATAGCTATGCGTCTTGGTCCCGGAAAACACCTAAAAGGTCGCACACTAATGGGTGGAATTGTCAAACCAGAAGAATTTGACTACTTTCATGAGGTAGGCACTCGTCCTTATGAATATATCTTGCAAAGGCTCATCAGTAACATCTACAGCTCATTTTGAACACGGAGATCGCGCGTTTTGGTACTCGTGGATTTGTGGATGGGATGCTGAACGGCGCTGTCATTGGTCTGCCGCCAATATGGAACTACGGATCACCCGAGCTACAAGCAAAGGTCGTCCCCGAGGTACTACAATCTCTCTTTCGCAACTAAGCAGAACATCTTTATATCAAACTTGTGGCAGGTCCTTTCTGGCAAGAAATATCTGGCATTGGCAATCACTGAAGCTTTCGCTGGTAGTGATGTCAGTGGACTGCAGACGACTGCAGTACGGGATGGAGACTATTGGATAGTCACCGGTACAAAGAAGTGGGTATTTACACTTATTCCCTCGAACCTGGGCTCAGTGGCATTCTTGTTTCAGGTGGATCACCAACGGTACTTTTGCCGACTACTTTACAACAGGATGTAAGACCGAAGTAAGCTTCTCGTCTCTATTTCTTCCTTCAATTATATTTAACGTTTTGCTAGAATGGCCTTACTGTACTTTTGATTGAGCGCGGAGAGGGTGTCACGACGAAACCAATAAAGACGGCATATTCTCCGACAGCAGGTACAGCGTATGTGACGTTCGACAAGGTATGAGATAAACATATTTTTGCTAGTTTCTTTCTAGAGCTGCTTCTGTAGGTCCGGGTACCAGTCGGCAACACCTTAGGTCAAGTCGGTAACGGATTATCTGTCATTCTCAGCAACTTCAACCATGAGAGATGGATGGTTGTCGGATCCAGTGTAGGAGCCCAGCGAATGATTGTGGAGGAATGCTTGAAGTGAGTTTTTAGACAATATACTTCCTCATTAAAGCGAAAGCAGTTTCTGACGGGTTCTAGGTGGGCCTCGCAACGTATCGTCTTTGGTAAACCTCTGACTGCACAAGCTGTTATTCGAGCAAAGTTGGGACGTATGATAACAAGGATCGAGGCGTGTCAGAATTGGCTAGAGTCTATCACCTATCAAATGAATAACGTGAGCTTGCTTTTTCTTTTCCTCCGCTCGTTTCTTTGTCCTATGAACTGAAACGATGCGCATACTTAGATGACGTATAATGAGATGTCCAATAAACTTGCTGGTCAGATCGGTTTACTGAAGCAGTGCGTTGTAATCTTTCTTGTGCACTTAAAAAAGCTCGAAGTTAATTGGATCTGGTGGGGTGATGTAGATTCGTCTCCCGGGCAGGTCGTGAAACGGCTGAAGGTATGATAATGATTTTTTTTATCTTCGACCCTTAGTATTTCCTTCTGACATGCCCCAATGTCTTATCCGCAGACGCAACACAGGTATTCGGAGGTCGTGCGTTGACTGTGACTGGAATGGGTAAATTGATAGAGAACGTGAGCTTCCTCTCCTTTATCATATGCGCTCGAATTTTTTCTTAGTGCTTTTCAACTCTTACCAAGTACCATCGAACGTCAGGTTTCGACGCGAGTAAGTCAAATTTCCTTTCTGATATTCTCGACGCTGATCTTGGTTGTATTTAGTCCTCGCAGGTGCAGAGGATGTACTAGGAGATTTGGGAGTGAGGCAGGCGATGAAGAAGATGCCGAAGGATGCTCGTCTGTAGGTCTTCCCAGTTCCGAAGTCCGAGGACAAGGTTGTGGAACCACAACGGTTCTGTTACTATGTGCCAGTGTAGCTGCCGCTTTCCTGCAGTCAGAGTGAACTTCTAGCCTGAGTACATCTGTATCATCATTGTAACTATACAGCGAATGTAATGTGTAATGACGACACAGGATTGACTGCAGTGTACGCTGGGCTGTAGACTCTAAGCTATTGGTCATTGCGGCTTTAACCTTACATATTAGTTGAGTACATCCGTAGGAGTTGCTTTGCCCTTTGTTGCCAAGTCGTATAATCAATATATGCATTACTATTACAACTAAGTTACACCGTATCCGCGTATTAGGTCTACAGGTAAAGAGAAATTCTTTCAAGATCATATGCTATAATCGTCCGTACGAGATTGGGAAATAGGAACTCGATCTAAAGCATCATTCCACTACGCAAGAACTTTATGAATGATAAACGATAAAAGTCAAGACGAAACACTCACGCAATAGCCGCAGTTTGCATCGTAGACAAATACCCACAAAACAAAGCAGAAAATGCAATCCGAGCTACCGTCTTACTCCTCGCAGGAGCGATCGCAAAAAGGACTCCCGTCACGCTCAGTGAAGACAGATTAGCGAAACCGCAAAGCGCATAGGTTGTTATAGTAAAAGCTCGAAGCGAAAGGGCTTCATCGGTGGCCATCAATTTTTGAAGCTCAGTATAAGCCATGATTTCGTTGGAAACAAGTTTGGTAGCGAGAAGTCGGGAGACGGCTAGAACTTCGCGTCGGGGGATACCTATCAGGTAACTCAATGGGTAGAATATGTAGCTTAGGATGAGCTGGATTGTCAGCTGGTGGATTCCGAAGCCTTGTCCCACCCATGTTAGAAGACCGTTGAGACTACGAGATTAGCCCAATAACCACACGTCAGTATCGCAAAGCGAAATTGTAGGCGGTGGCACCTACAGGCTCAGCAAAGACAGGAAAACAAGAGTGTTGGCTCTGCAATAACGTCTCTTAAGTGATCAGAAGCAAGTGCCAGACTCTTTAACGACACTCACACAATTTGACCGACAATCATGAGACCAAACACCGCACCTTTACTAAACGCGTGAAGAATATTGACCTATGTTAAGAAAAAAAAAGAATTAGTGTTGAACCACTGACAGATATAGCTCACGTACAGGTCGATCTTCCTCTGCACCACGGTCAATAACAATGCTCCCACGAGTAACAGGCTCCTCAGTCTCAGGACAGCGCATCTTGCTAATGGCAATAGACGCAGGAATACTCATAACAGACGACGTGATGAGGTTGTGTAATGGCACCCCCAACGCGACATACACTGGAATGAATGATCCCGAGATCGTTGAATATCCAGATGTCAATACCAAGTCTGCTCTTTCCATGTTCAGCTTGTGCAGGTGAGTATACGTAGACCAGGGGTACTCACGTAGTTCCGACTTTGTCATCACTATGCAGAGATAAACGAATGAGAAACAAACGACGCCTGAATCGAAATGGCACGCACGCTTCACATAAGGCTTCACTAGAACAAATGAATCGCCCTGCCCCAGCACCGGGGAGGCTACTGCTACGGTGGCTTCCGCGCCAGATATATTCATCAATTTGAAGAAAAACCACGCCCTATGCGACACGTTTGAGCGACCCGATAGAACGCAAGTATGTGACCAATGACTTACAATTTCTTCAACAGCCATTGCACAACTCCGAGATAATACAACATTTCTACAAACCCCATGAAGAATAGCACTGCTGTCGACTGCTTGTGGGTTAGCCTCAAGACATTCTGAGACTGTCGTTGATACTGACGATGTTAATGATGAACCATTCCTTTTGTACCGTCTCAGCATCCCACATGAACAACTTTCCAGCAATTGTATAGCTGAAAAATTCCTCGACAACGGTGACGATCCAATTGAAGATATCAAAGCCAGCTTTAGCTTTCAGGACGAAAAGAGCAACAAGTTGTTGCAGAATGAGACCGATGACAACAGTGGGCCTATAAAAAATTATCATAAAGGACGGATACGATGAGAAAGAGGGAACATCTAACCATAGAATTCGCGATCGACGTTCTGAAGTCGCCCAAAATATCGCCTGAAACACGAACACCGCAAGTACTGGTCTGGCACGAGTAAGGCGCGTAGAACCCTACAAAACGGTAAACATATATTTCGTGGAATAGCATAAATTACGGCTTTCGCACACTTACATATTCAGGATCATCCGGAAGACCGAGTATCACGCCTAGAAAGATAGCAAGGAGAGCTAGGCAGCCAAATGCAAGCCTGGCTTTGTAGGCGATACGGAACCAGGGGTCCCGTAAGAACGTTGTCCAATAACGTGCAAAAGCCACAGTAATTCTCTGGACCGAAAATACTCGAAGCATGATCAGACTAGAAGGATGCTGAGCACATAACCAGAATCTCATGAAAGATCCTAGAACTCACGAAAGGCAGACCCAGCACAGAACCGTTTGTACAATCCTACACATATCTGAGCTCTGAAGATTCCACTCAGAATCTGGTGGGTGAACATACCATCCATAACCAGGAGGTCTCAAGACCAGTGTACATATCCACCAACCGAGGATAACTGCGGCAGCAACACCCAGGTATACTTGTCGGCGCCATCGCCGCCATAGTACACGATCTGCTCGAAATTCGTCTTCATTCTTGATATGATCCACATCCGTTAGATCCTCGAATTCAACTGGGACAACGACCGCTTCAACTGAAGACTTTCTTTGATTCATCGAGTCGACGATCTCACATACTTCGATAACGTCAGAATCGGCATTGAAAGTGGGTCCTGTCGAATCCACCGGTTCGGGGTCAGCGTTCGTCTGGCCCCGACGAGAAACCATAGCCATAGAGGAACATAGGGATCAAAGAGCAGGGAAAACAGATGGCTTTATGAGACAAAGATGAGGCTTGAGCCCGGTTACAGGGTTGGTCCCTCATTGAGCGTCAATTCAAAGTTCCTCGGGCCCCGCAAGGGTTCTCAGCGCCCAGCTAGTTGCCAGCCAGTATGTATAGATCTCGTCACAACCATGAACTTTTTTTGCTTCGTATGGCATATCCACCTACTCGTCTTACTGATCATTATGTTTCAATATTCATTCACTCATCAAAGCTGTCAGGATTTAGTTCAAAGCAAGCCTTTGTCTCAGGTTGCCGTGGCGGATGTGTGAAAAGGGCTTTAACGGTGTGGGATAACTTTGAACTTACACATGTAAGTGGGACCTGATATTTTTGAAGTGCCCCTGGGGAGAAAACAGTACTCCGATAAGCTAGTGGTCCGGGGAGATTGTATACGCTTAGGCTTTAGTAGGTGATTGCAAGTTGGATGTCCATCTCTCTTCAGAAGCTAAAGATAGTACCCTGAGTCCTGAAACTACACTTCAGTCCACCCTCCACTGTTCCGTGAGCCTGCCATTCAATGGGTTCAATGAATATTGGACGACGCTATAACAGGCGGTAACCCATCCTGTGCCATGTCCGTCGTGCGTAATTCTGTAAGCGAGCATAACAGCATGGCAGGAGACTCAGAACTTGCTGAGAACACGTTTTCGAGCGCGACAGTCGCTAGCAAGACTTGAATAGACTTCAAACCCTTTGGGACTAGAGCGCGGAGGGGTATCCAGTAACATAAGCACTTGATTCAATTAAAAGAACGGCCCATCGACTATCTTATAGAAAAATACATGCCCTGCAGCTGCAGTAGAACCTTTCCTGACATTCAGCTCATTCGTAAAACGCGACTCAGGGAACCGCTTACATTTTAAATTACATGTCATACATCGTCAACTCCGGCCTCACCTCAACTCACTCTCCAAATTCGTCGCAAATTTGCCTTCGCTATACCCTCCAGCAGCACCAGCAGGCGGAGGAGCCGTATTCGGCGTCCCAGGCGACATCATCCCATAATCATTAACGACCTTGATATTCCCCAAAGTCCCGAAATCCGTCCTCTGAGGGCTCCCAGTGCCAGGTGGATCAGTATACGCACTAAGATAATCATAGTGGTCATCCATCCCCGGTTCATGTCCTCCAGCTCCCTGATGATATGAATCGTTCGGTGGCGGGGGCGGCGGAATAGTCGAAGACCCTCGTGAATCCGCACGTTCTCGTCCAGTGAATGCAGTTGAAGGCGCCTCATGCATCAAGGGTGATGAAGGCATCGACGAGGGTACTTCCGATCGTTGTGGGTACGGCGAGTTTGGTAGTCTCTTCTTCAACGTCAAAGGACTCGTATCAGCCAGACCACGCCCCATGCTTAGCCCAGAACCCATATCAGTGCTTCCAGTACTCGGAACTCTAGGCGAGGGTCTACGGAACGCCGCGGCAGAAATCGTTCTTGCGCCACCAGGCGCAGGAGCCGATATCCCACCCGATAAAGATGTTGTCGACCGCTGGCCAAAGGAGGAAGTGCCAACCGAACGAGGATACTCGGGCGGTGTACGGTAGGGTGTACCACCACCTAAAGTCGAAGTGCTCACCGAAGATGGTGTGCGTTCAGGTATGCTCATTTGAGGGGGCGAGGCGGCACGGTTCGAGAGTACCGGAGACCTGGGACTTGAACCATGTGTAGGTGATGTGGGAGGCTGTTGTTCAGCGTCATCTTCAGGGTAAGGAGATCTGAGTGGTACGGGATCTTCGGGATGAGGAGACGGTCCACGGTACGTGAAAGGCGGTTGAGGTGGTAAGAGGGGAGACGGCTCCCTGTTGATATTGGCTGCAGCACTAGATCCGAACGAACCACCTCTCTCCCTACCAAACTCTGTTGCGGTATCGATTTTCGGCGGAGGGTTAAAATTCAACGAATCCAGCTCCCGACTGACTTCCCTCGCAACAGCAGCATTGAGAGCTCTCTCTTCCTCTTCCGGTGATAATGTCGGAGGAGGAATCCGTTTCTTTGCATCATTACTGGTGCCCACGCTGCTTGAGGGAAACTCCCCTACCTGCTGCTGTTGCTGTTTCTTAGCCAACTCCGTATCTACATCAACGACCTGACCAAATCGCACCTGTTTCTCGCTTGGTTGGCGCGCATGGCCCATTGGTTTTGAGGCGTCATCGTCATCGTCTCCGTTCGTCATGTATGCAAGAGAGGTACCTTCGTCAGAGTACCTTTTGTCGCTAGGATAATCAGCGGTCGGCCCGATAAATGATTTGTCTTCCCAAGGACTCTCCAGCATGACTGGAGGAGCAGCACCAGGAGGGGGCCCTGGTGGAGGCACATGTATTTCTGGGAAAGGTTCATAGGAGGGCGCTGGATCATCATTGCTTCGCCTTCCATTAAGGGCAGCTGCAACGGAGGATGAGAAAGAATCATCTCCTTGACCATGCCTATCTAACATTGAGTCATCCCTGAGCGAGTAGCCGCCATTGCTGCTTTGCGTCTTCACGGGGAAGGTAGCAAACCGACCGCTACTAGGAGCCTCATATTGGGAGGGGCTAGCAGTGCCGAAATCATCCGTGTTCCATGATGGTAAGTCTGGCTGTGGCATAGGAGGACTCTGTGTGGAGATAATCGAGGGATCAAGGAAATGGCCGTTCCCGATATCCTGAGGTGTAGAAAGATAATTCGAGGATCCTTGGACTGGTCCCCTGTCCTGCGCGGGTCCTGAACTTCCAGGGGCAGGTGTCGTCGAAAAAGTGACTTCGTTGATACAACGCATAGCGTCCGTTACAAGAGAGTCAACTTTAGGCTGATTCGTATACATTAAACGAGGTAATCCTGGTTGTGTAGTATCCTCAGGAATTTCCTGATAGACATGCTTAGTGTAATACAGAAAGAAAAGTAAAACCTGTCTTACATTGATGATGAGTCTCCCAAATTCTCCTACAATCGTTCCCTTTTCGCAACATTCCAATAGCCCGCCAAACTTGAGTCCCATCCAGGCTTTCGCTTTGGCTCGTTTGAAATCACTTAGTGCGGCTTCTTCTGTCATAATTTCCGAATCGATAACTCGAATATCGTCGCGAAGTCGGTTCAAGGCGTCGGTTTGTACAGAGAGATTTTTGTGTTCAGGACTCATCTTACTGAGCTTCTTCTCTGCTGTATCGGCCTTGCTAATAAGTGCCTTTCGACGGCGTTTCATGTCATCCAGGGCCTCCTCACGAGTACGAATAGCTTTCATATGCTCTCGAATAGCATGTTCGTGCGATGCATAGTTGGATAGAGCGGTCGAGAACTGGTTGAGTAAATTGGTGGAAGCGCTCAGAATATCCTGATTAAAATCTATAAGCATAATTAAAAGATCCTAAATCCACTCGACGTACAGTTAAATCATCCCCTTCACCCATTCCCCATGCTCTCAAAGCCTCTGAAGCTTTACTGAGATCAACACTCAGTCTTTGAAGGCTGTAATAAAGTCGTTAAGCGTTCGGACGACAGCGACGTCATCGTAATATGCTACTCACGAAATGAGCACCGACTTTTCAGCAGTAATTACATCCTGCAAGGGCCTCAAGTCTTTGTTCCCTACCGCCAACGATGGCAGCGTAGAATTGTGCGCAATCTTCGTAGCTGCGCTCTTGAACATTTTGCATCAACAAGTATAGGGGAAGATCGTGAGATTAAGCTTTAGTTGTCGGCTGGTAGCCACAGAAATGTGGGTGATGATATTTACAAGGAAGAGGGATATAGAAAAATAATGGTGGCACCACAGACACTGATCGTCATAGGCGTGTTGGTGGCTGTTGGTCTGTAGTCTAAGATTGCAAGCACCCGCACTCGTCCGCAGCCGGAGCTAGGCCGGTTGACATCATCACCATACATTCACAACATCTAAGTAACCCTGTGTAGAATAGAATATAGAATACTTAGTAAATCTCGTAAGAGTCTAACTATAAGCATTACACTCAGATCACCCGCAGTTGCAAACGCCGTCTACGTATACTGGTATATCCGCAACTCAACTCAACTTCTCCCTCACTTACAGAAACAGCTCTTCCACGTCGTTTACAACTACAAAAAGACCTCAGTTTCAACCTGCGAAGGAAAAGAGTGGCGTCACTTACACGGAACAAGAACGACAACTGTTTCAGGTAAAGAATAGGAGTCAGTCTCACGAGTGAATTAAAAATATCCAAGACTCACATCTTCTGGAGTCAATCGACCCATAGCCTATGTACATTTCACCATTCAACATGAGCACGCTTGTCACAATCAAGAAAGGCTCACCGAATCATCCGGAGACAGGGTAGCATCAACCATGGCCGATTTCTTCTCTTGTAACTACACAGCAGTCTCAGCACAGCCTAAACTTGACAGACACCATGAAATGAAACATACCTGAACAATTCGACTTTCAATGCTATCTTCGACAACTAACTTGATAGCTTTGACAGGACGGTGTTGTCCCAAGCGATGAATACGATCCATTGCCTCTGAGTATCAGGTTAGCCTTCTCTGACCCTAGTACTTTTCACACTAAACGGCCACGTACGGAACTCCACCTATTGCACCAAGTTAAATCAGTGTCAACGGCTGATAGAATCACTGATACTCACGGCAGGGTTCCACCAACTGTCCATAAGGTACACCCGCGAGGCCTCTGTCAGATTTAACGCCACACCGCCTGCTTTTAAGCTGACAAGGAACACAGTAACCTCCACATTGTTCACTGTAGATCCATCAGTTACAAACACGTTACACAGCTGAGCCCGCACAACAACTCACTAAAATGCTTGATGGTAGCATCTCTCGCCTGAGGACTCATAGTCCCTTCAAGTCGGCAAATCTAGCAGAGAAAAATCGTCAACGAGATCCAGGCTCTACTCGACTGACAAACAGCCTCACCACAAACCCAGCCTTCTGCAAACGATACGCAATCAAATCCAAGAAATTGACAAACTGGCTAAAAACAATGCTTTTTGTAGTAGCATCTTGGTTACGGAGATTGCTAAGCTCCTCGACAAGAGCCTCGATCTTCGTCGATGATTTCCAGGTATCGAGATTAAGGCGACCCAGGATACCCTGGCGAGCTTTAGCAGTATCTATCTCCAGGGCCGGTGCCTCAAGGTCAATAGTCAAAGGGATGAAACAAACAGGACAGTTCGGCTATATGCATTATACGGTCAGACTCTGAAGAACGTCACACAAAGGATAAATACGCACGACTTGCTCGATGGCTGTATTGAGGTATTGCTTGATACATTCCCTGTCAAAGATATGACGACACTTGGCCTGGATCGCGTCTTCAGCGATTTCGTTGCAAAGTCTGCAGACCGTGCCTTCTCCGAGATCATCGATTGCGAACTGCTGGGCATTATTTTTGCTGCGAATGACAAGATCTGGGTGGCAAGCCATTTGTCTCATGCGAGTGAGCCTGTGTAAAGGTCGTAAAAGATATATCGGTTACGGAAAACACGGCAGCTTACAAGCTAAAAATGTTCGAGTAGTCTTATCATAATAGCAGGAGAATCAGTCAACAGTACTATTCAATCCACGACCTCAAAAGATTCTCACTGTTCAAGATCGTCCCTTGGTCTAGATATGTGCTGAACTGCCTCTTAGCGTCCGAAAACAGAGAAAGGTACAGTTCCTTCTCCTCCGGACTGAAATAATCATTACGAACGATCACGGTACGAGGTGGTAGACCAAGATCGTCAGCACGTTGAAGCTACAATCATCATCAAAATTAACTTTGCGTGACAATGATAAGAAATACAAGGCTGACCTTAGTACGACGTAACATCATTCGGTCCAAAAGAATCTTGAGCTTCTTGAAAGCAGTCTTGCCAGGGCCCACCATGCCGTGCTTTTGGATAGGTGTCAAGATTTCGTTGTTCCATAAGCAAGTCTGTATGAAACCGAAGTTGAGTCCAGAGGGTAGGGATCAAATTAAAAAATGGACTTGCATGTTGCATCGGGCTATGTCCACATTCTACAATCCATTTAGTAATGCTTCATGAGGGTTCCTGAACCTACTCACCATCACAGTGCCGCTTATCTTCAAACTTCCAATGCAGTGACTTGCACTTGCACATTTTGCCTGTATGAAAAGCAGTTCTGTACAGCGTGATACGCAAATGGCGGAAAGAGTAACGCACAGAAGTAATAAGAAAAGGGATCACCACCCAAGAACCGAATCAAGGAATACAGCTCTCCTACACGATTTTGTAGCGGAGTGCCTGATAAACACCATCGGAAGTTTCCTTGCAGTTCAAAAGTGGCTTTGGCAGTATTCGTAGAACGTTCCTTGATATTGTGTGCTTCGTCAAGCTATACAGAACACGAATCAGTCCTCCTCAGTATGTGCTCAAAGTGAAAAGAAAAAAAAAACTAACAATGATACGATTCCAAGTGACCTGGTGAACGGGAGACTTTTCCTTGACAATTTTACCTCCCCGCTTGAATCCACTCTGTTGCTTACGGAAAGAGCTACAAATATAATACGTGAGCTTCGTGAGTCTTTGACAATACTTGAGGCAAATACACACACCTCTCCAACACAGCATAAGTGGTTAACACCTAAATTGATCAAAATGAGTTCCAGAATTTTGCGGTGTAGGTGATGATGAAAGGAAGCATACCACGTCGTGCTTTTCAAGCTCTTCGATGTCAGACTTCCGAGATTGTCCATGCCATACAAGCACCTTCATTCCGTCGGTATGAGCCTCTATTTCGTTACGCCATTGCATAATCGCAACGGTCGGACTAGACAGTAAAAAAGACAAATTAGTCGTGACACACTGAAATTGGAAATATTACTGACGCGATGACGAGATTAGGTTTCTGGTTGTCCGAAACCAAAAGAGCGATTATCTGGATTGTTTTACCCATACTGCACAAATAGTTCAATAAACTGGCATGCACCATTATTATAACATACATACCCCATCTCATCCTATGGATGACCAGTAAATCAGAAGCACAACCTGTTCAAGAACAGAACCACATACCGCAAGCATACCGCCTTTCCAAACACCGACCTCTTGCTTTTTCATCCAGTACAAACTCTCTAATTGGAAAGGAAGAAGCGTCAACTTAAGATTAGTAGGCTGCTCAGCCTTGATTGGAGTAACGACTTTAATCTTGGATTCCAGGTCACCCCAAACATCTCGCAACTCTTCATGGTGCCTGTGCAAAGCAATGGTCGTTCTCTCMGCCTGACAATGTTAATATCAGCGCCAATAGTTGTCCTGAAATACGACTGCTTCATACCGGGGTGAGCCTACGACCCAATTTTCTCCTCATTTCTAACTCTTTCTTCTTGTTCTGGCGACGCCCAGCAGCAGTTTTCTTGCGTTCAGCACGTTCCGCCTTTCGCATCTGAGCAAGTGTCATGAACACTGCGTCGTCGTCGTCGTCGTCTGAAGACTTCTTCCCCTTCTTCGATTTTGCCTTCGCTTTGCCTTTGCCTTTCGATTTAGTCGCGAGTGGCTCCTCGGAGTCGGTCGACAGGGCAGACAATGCGTCAATGTCCATGGAATCATCCACATCGTAGGGAGCGTTTAGCCGTCGCATTGCTGCGTCAAGACATAAAGCAGCTGCTGTCTCGGCAGCAGTGATCCCGTTCGAGGGGCCAGAGCCGTTTACTGACCTACTGGTCTGTAGTGACAATTGGATAGCAGCGTCAAGCATGATAGCATCACCAGTTTCGGAGTCAACATCCTCAAAGTCACTCATACGTGCTTTGACAGGAGAACGACGGGTGACACGAGTATCCATCTCGTCTTCCGAGTCGGCCGCTTCATCTTCATCATCTTCGGAGGCGACGAACTCAGATCCGCTACTGTCAGAATCGTGGAGAGATCGGTTTTCGTCGTACTCTAGTTCCGAGTCCGAGACTATCTCTTCGTCACTGTCTGGAGCAGTAGACACCTTATTCGCCGACTTCGTCACCTTTGCTGGAGTCTTGATCGATAGGGGAGCACTTAGCTAAAAGCGGGCACTTTATAAAAGAATGCCAAACGCACTGTTGCTTTGCCCTTTCCTTTATTCGGAATACTTTTCACTTCAACGTACAAACGATTCGTTGTCGCTCGACGCTTTGGCGCTGGCTTTATTACTTCCATATCTTCGTCTTCATCTTCGTCCACATCGTCATCCTCAATCTTGGCTCTCTTCTTCCCCTTTTGCGTTCGACTTGATTTCTCAGAAAATTTTTGGTCAATATCAGAAGAAGGAGGAGTCTCTTCCACTGAAGTGCGGGTGCTCAACAGGGGTGAAGGATTTGTAGTATTCGTCACACTTGATGGCGTAGAATCTTGAAAGCGAGCAGAGTGGCGAGTTCTAGGTGCCATTCTCTAAGCGATAGGGCGGCTCTAAAGTTCAAAGAGTGGGGATGAAAGGGCAACCGTTTCTCTTTGTTAGAAAGAAATGCAAAATCCACGCCACCTCAAACCTTATTTATTGCGTGACAAAGTCACAAAGTCACGGGGTCGCGTTCGCGATATGACTCATCGCAAGATTGTCGAGATACGCGGATGACTCACCGTTTCTCCCAAGGAGTAAAGTATTTAGATTGTATTGGCAATTACATTACAACAATACTACGTCGTAAAAGTATATTGATCAGTAGTACTCTCAAAGAACCCACCGTCCCCACTAAAAAAGCTCGTCGTATCAACGTTCTCCGAAAAGACACCCCCTAACCCATCAATAAAAGTAGTAGTGGTATCAACCGTCGTGCCCGTCATAAACCCTGAGCCATCAGTGAAACTAGTCACATCCACCGTCTGGGTAAACATATCACCACCAGACCCCATATCAAATGGAACCCCACCCATAACGCCGGGTCCATCTACAAAGTCATTCGGGGCGGTCGCTATAACCATTCCATTAGGGTCAACAACAAGATTCATCCCAGTACTCTGATCGAATACAGGAGGATTATTATAATCGATCGCACTAAACTCCGGCGGCTGCTCGTTGTCACCGCCGTAATAACCATCAGCAGGAGGAGGAGCATCAGCACTAGCAGCAGCCTGAGGAGAAGCAGCATCGTTCGCTTGTTCACCACTCGAACCATGATGCTCATGCATTATATTCATCAACTGATGACTCAAACTCGTAATAGCAGACGACATCGACGAAGACCCAGCAGATGCAGGATGTGGATTTGCAGCAGCAGCACCAGCTGTACCGCCCATCTCGCTATACTGAGGAGGGGCAGGAGATTGATGAGCCGGTGAGCTAGAGGAATGAGGCGGACCGCCGGTGGTGGGGCCAGGTGCGTGATACTGAGGAGACTGGGAAGGAACGGACTGGTGAGTTTGCTGGATGTGTGGAGCGGCTTGCTGCGGGTGTGGCACCGGCTGCTGAGAATTAGACTGAACATGCGATTGCTGGTACGATTGCTGAGGGTATGTTGCCGCCTGCTGGGAGGGTAATGGAGAGTTCTGCACTTGGGGTTGTAGTTGCGGTTGCTGACTGTGGGACATAGGCTGCTGAGAATGTGATTGTAGATGTGGCTGAACATGGGTCTGTTGGGAGGGTACCGGAGAGTTCTGTATTTGGGGTTGTAAATGCGGTTGTTGAGCGTGGGACACAGGCTGCTGAAAGTTCGATTGTAGATGGGGCTGAACATGGGTCTGCTGGAGCGGTTGCTGGGGATACGATGCCGACTGCTGATGCAACAGCTGAGAGTGGGGCGCTGGCTGCTGAACGTTCTGATGAGGAATCTGAACATGAGCTTGCTGGTGCAACACCGGCTGAGGTTGCTGAGAAGACTGAACGTGTGTCTGTTGATGTTGCTGAAGATTCACCGCCGGCTGCTGAGGGTACGATTGCTGATGAGACTGCATATGCTGCTGCTGCTGGTGCAGCTGCGTCTGCTGCATTGGCTGCTGATGTTGCAGCTGAGGATTAATACTGGCATTCGCTGCATGATGCGTAACAGCAGCACCAGTCTGCTGACTAGCCAACAAATGTTGCGCAATCTGCATCACCTGTCCACTAGTCCCAGCCTGATGGCTCATCGCCGTAGATCCAGCATGATACTGTCCCTGAGACTGAGCCTGTAACGCATGCTGAATCTTCACCAACGCACTAATAACCGCATGATAATCCACCCCAGGCGAAGGCGCCGTCTGTTGTTGCTGACCCATCAAATTAATGATACCCTGATAATCCGTCCCAGGAACGCCTTGGAAAGCAGCCTGAAACTGCGTCAAATCAATCCCAGCACTGTTCACGTCAAAATTCGCAAGGCTGTTGTTTAACGTGCTAAGCAAATTATTGTCGAATAGCCCACTCGCTAGGCCTGAAAGAAGGTTGGGATTTTGACCAAGGACGCTGCCTATGACAACGCGACCCACGTAACGCAGAGCTGCTCGACCGGCGGCTCGACCCAAGTGCGAGAGAACCCTCCCTGCAGTGGAACTCATTGCACCGTTCGACTGTAACGGTACAGCTTGCGAAAGAACTGACCCTGCACCTGCAGCCATAATGGCCTGCTGGGATGCTCCTTGCTGAAGAGGAGGTCTGTGAGGTACTCCGTTGATGCTCGGAGTAGAGGTCACTGAAGGTAGCATCGAATTAGTGAAGGTTGGATTAGAAGCATGATGAGTGACTGGATTAGAAGTAGACGTCTGTATAGTATGGGTTGTCTGAACTGGAGGTGAACTGGGAGGAGACGTGTGCATGATGCCAACTCCTGGATGTCCAAACGAAACGTTGGTTGGTGACGCTGGGGAGTGCGTAGGAGGTGGGCTCTGGGGTTGAGAGCTCGCATTTGGTCTGGGCGGCGAGACAAGCGAATGGGGAGCAGCAGCAGCATGCATAGTGGGCGCCGATACAGATGTATTTGCTAAAGTATTGCTGGCCTGCTGTTGGTAGGGGGTGCCACCAATAACTGGTCTGGGCAGCGAGCCAGGCGAAAGGGGAGCAGCAGCAGTATGCATCAAGGGCGTCGAGACAACTGTATTTGTCAAAGTATCGCTGGCCTGCTGCTGCTGATGAGGGGTGCCACTAGCATTCGAAGCAGACGGGGGACGTGCCACGAGAGTAATATGTGGAGTTTCCGTAGGCCTACTAAACTCATAAGGCCTAGTAAAAGAGTTCATCCCCGCAGTGTAACTGGAAACACGATGCGGATGTGAAGAGGCTCCTGAGGAAGATGAGCCAGGTCTAGTCGCTTGAAGCGACTGCGTCCTATGTGGAGATCCATGGGTAGCCCCAGCCCCGTAAAGCAAATTTGAACTAGACGAAGGAATATGACTCCCAATATAAGGTGATGATGCCAGTCGCCCACTAGGTGGTCTGTTTTGAGGAAGTTGGTGCACAACACTGCTTTTATAGAATGACCCCGCAGAAAGAGGGGAGTCTCTCATATTGATGCTTGTACGACGACCATATGCCTCCGCAGATACGGAAGCCATAGACACAACGGTAGGGGTAAGCAGTTTGTTGTCTGAACTCGGCATCGTAGGAGAGTTGTCATTATTACTTCGCGGGGATTCAGGACTTCCCGGTGTCGCTGGAGGCGGTGCTGGTGAGTTGGAGGTGTATTTCGCTGGAAGGGCACTAGCGTATAACCTTTGCGCAAGTGTCAGACCGGTGGAAGGAGGTGAAGAAGGAGCCTGTCGCTCATCATTAACAGGAGACACAACACTCGTGGCATTCGAGATGGAAGGGCTGGTTGTACTCGTCCTCTCAACAGGAGACGTTTGTCTCTGGTCATGAACAGGAGTCACCGGAGTTGTGCCACTGGAGATAGAACTAGCTGTACTCGTCCTATCAACAGGAGGCGTTTGTCTTTGGTCATGAACAGGGGTCACCGAAGTTGTGCCACTGGATATCGAAGAGCGTTTCGTACTCGTCCTTTCAACAGTAAAAGAGCCACTATTCTCATTGCAAGGATGAGAGGTGGACACTCTCACAGGTACAATGTTGTCCTGAATGTAATACCTAGAAGAACTTGGTCAGATGAATAACATTCGCAATAGCTGCACTGAATCGTACCATCTATCTTTCCTAGATTGAAACAATGTTACTTGGCGCTGATTACAGAACCAAGAAGTGACTTACTGTTTATCATAGCATTCACTCCATCCAGGAGGCAGGGGCCTATGATCTGGATTCACTGGCGTTGCAATCAACGCCATCGCGGAGCCAGACTCCAGTCTGAAGTTGGGGGATTAAAGGAAAAAGTGGAGACCATTGAAGGCAATATTATAATCATTTAACTAACACTAGCGAAACGGAAGGATCTGTCAAACATCAAAGTCATACAGCTTCGTGTTAGTGCAGCGACGTGATGGCCATGATTCCAGCGTTTATCGTGACAGATATTTCCAACAATTCCTTTTAGGGAAACTCTCCTGGTCTCCACGGCCGGTCCGCCCTTCTGCTGTACCTGGATCGTGGCGTATCTAGTTAGTAGCCGGTAAAGTGAAAACCATAGCCAACTGCGACGTAAAATCGCTCTATGTGACCCAAAAAATCATGAATGCAGATGATCCTTATACACAAATTTACATGAGGTGCGGGTGACGAGAACATACAAGAGTTGAAGAAGGTATTGCAAGAAAGAGGAATTCAGAGCTAGTGAACCCAAGAAGATATCGTAGTTGAGGTCAGAACCAATCCTTTACCAGTCACCGCCACCAAAGTCCCCACCACCATAGTCGTCCATCTGCCCTTGATCAAAGCCTGTTAAGTGTGAGCGTTACTATGAGGTTACCGTCAAAGGGGAAAACTAGAGGTGCTTGCTTACCCTCTTGATAAGCGTCAAACCTTTCCTCATCTTCATGGTTTTCAATCGCTTCGCCCAGTAAAGCTCCACCCAATAGACCAGCACCACCTACAGCCAGCATCGTACCCATACCAGGACCAGACTTCTTCGGAGGAGCTTGCTCATACACAACCTGCTGAGGAGGATACTGTGGCTGATTGTTATTTCGTCCAAATCCAAAAAGTCCTAAAGCCAGGACAGCAATGGTCAACTTTTGCGCCGATCGTAGCAGGAATGTCAGATTACCTCTTTCTTCCGGCGGGTACCCAGAGCCTTGATAACCTCCACCATAGTTCTGAGGGGGACCGTTATAATATCCTTGTGGGGGTGGACCAGACTGATATCCGGGACCAGGCCCGTAACCTGAATATCCTCCTGGAGGCGGGCTGTTGTATCCATAACCAGGTCCAGGTCCATATCCACGGTCAGGTGGCGGAGGCCCAGGCGGTGGAGGACCTTGTAAGTGTATGTGGCAATTAGCATTGAGGAATAAGATCGAATCGAATCTATGTCTAACCAGCAGGAGCACCATACGGGTTGGGAGGAGGACTTGAAGGAGGACCGAGAGGATGAGCCCATGTCGTTACTGGCGGCTGAGCTTGCGTGTTCACGTAGAACCTGAAACATCCATCGGTTTATACCCTGAGGAATCATCCGCGGTGAATCGTAGCATACCATGCCTTATAGCTGTAAAGAGATTAGTCAAGTGGCATCGATGGGAGAAATAGGAAATGCATACTTGTTATCGTATTGGCTTATCCAGCCCGGAGGAAGCTGACGCCTGTCAGGGTTCTCAGTCGGAGGGTAAGGAGGAGGAGCAGACATGGTAGTAGCAGTAAAACAAGAGTCAAGCAAGTATAGCTTGACTGACTTATAAAGAGTGACACAGCATCGTCACCCGACGGCCTGGACGGCCAATGGACGGCCATCGCGTCTACAGGAGTAAACACAATTATTTCTCCAAATCCATAGTGAAACGTAGCAAATCGTGAGTGATCATATCGATGGGTATGAAATCCTACTATGGTCGTTGGAATGTTCTCATTATTTGTTATCACAGCGAGCCTCGTGTCGGAGAGAGGTGAAGGTGTTCATCGACTCTCTCACTGAGAAAATTCGAGGTAACCAGTGCGTCTTTTCTCCCATAGGCCATCGTGTTAAACATGTACACGTATACATACATACTACCGGTACCGAATCACTATGCATAATCAGGTTTTTACTTACTTACCACGAAGGAGTTCCTTGATATGGTGTCAGTCACCTGTGTAAGGATCAACTCGGTGCTTTAATTTGCGCAAGATTGCAGGTATTCATATACATATCTGCGCTCATACAGCGTAAGTATACACTTTCCAAGAGTCATCAGGCATCGACCACAATTCTTGGTACTTACTTATCTTTGTAAGGACCCCGCGAAATACAAAGTAATTCCGAATTTCCGCCCGACGTATTACAAACTTACACCCCGCTTCGGTCCTATCCGGAGCGTAGGCGTGTATGACTAGAAGCCAATAG